>VZRV01003482.1:2163632-2195809 GCA_013398115.1 Falcunculus frontatus
TTCCTTCCTTCCTTCCTTCCTTCCTTCCTTCCTTCCTTCCTTCCTTCCTTCCTTCCGTCCGTCATTCTAGCTTTGCTGCGCTACAGTATACTACAGAAGTTGCTCAGGGGTAAAACTGGACTCTACAGAAATAAATTTTCTTTGTTTCACATATCTGAAATGATTTTATATTTTGAATTGTAAGTAAGAAAAACCAGATTTTTGAACAGGAAAGGCCTTCAGTAGGCCAGTATAATTCTCTTTCAGCAAGCCCCTTATGGGCTGGCTTTTTTCACTTCCAGGTGAAGCAGAAAGCAATGTAAGCACCACGTACATGTTTGGGTTTATAAATTCCTTCAGAACAGTAATCCCTTGCACACTGTAGTTCTTACTGACCATACCAGATGTGACTAAAGTTTTTGTGGCATAATCTGCCTTCTAGTATTTTGAGTAAAGGGAAACTGCTCATAAGAATTACTGGTAAAGCCCAGAAATGTTTCAAGTATTGTAAGCACTGCTTTTCTTAGCTGATATTTTGGACATAGTTTCAAAACCTCGTTGAGGAGTTCCATAAATGGGACATGTATGTCAATTTATGCATAAGTGCGAAAATAATCAAATCCATGAAGGTAAATATTCTATCCTCCCCACCTGTCCAGGCAAGTTTCCACAAAGGGATATAATGTAAAATTCTCAATACATTGAAAAACTGGGAGTGCCCCAATTATCTGTTATTTGGAGTGGGGTGGGGCATGTGACCTTACAGTCACTGGCCTAGTCCAGGATCCTTCATGAAAAGGTTTATTTTATGGCTATGACCATAAGCTTGAATTTCGCAAGTATCTAAAGTGTTTGAAAGAGTCACGTGTGAAAGTTTTTTAATCATCAACCTTTAATGACCCAGTAAATACATAACTTCATTGTTCTACTTAAATAGTTTGCCAGCAGTGTTGGAGATAGATAGCCAGTAAGTTTGGATAGTGTGATTCCAGGTGTCTTCTGGTAATTGTGTCATATTCATTCACAAAAATTGGGGTAGAGAACTTTGGTGTTTTAAAATGCACTGGATAAATGTGGCTTCAGAAATTTATTTAGTCAGTATTGTAACATTTGCCAACGGTGAAAATTATGTAGAAAAACTCTTTGAATTTAGAAGTATAGTTATTATCATAATTTGAAATAAAATTGCCATATTATGCAAAATAGCTCTTTATATTCATAAAGTCAGTATTTACAAATAGAGTTTATGGCTTTGCATTTTACTGAAGTAAAATCTAGATTGAGTCTTTCCTCTCTCACTGCATTATTATGTCGTTTCAGCATGCATACACAACTACAGCCATAAATGGGACAAATTTTTGTACATCAGCAAAGGATGCTGTCTGTATTTTGGCAAGGAACTCTGCTAAACTTGCATCCATTAGTTGTTTTGGAGATTTTCTCCTCTTTTTAGGAAAGGTAAGAGTAAATAAAAATAACTGTTCTGCAAAAATGAAGTGAAAAATCAGGTTTGATTATCTTTCATATACCTAAAGTAAATAAAATTTATCTTTGTTAAATTCAGTGTTGTTAATGCTACAGAATAAGTTTGGGAGAGAAGGATATTTGAGGAATTTAACTTTGCAGAATTATTTAGTTGTATTATAGCAGCATCCTTCGTGCCACTCTGGCAGCTCCAATTGCAACAAGTCTTTGGTAAATACATGGCAAATGGTTTCCTCTACCCTATGGAATTTAGACATGGAATTGAACACAAAGTGTCACAACTATGTGATGCTGGAAACTGCTTAGCTATCTCCCAGATGAGATGAGCTCTAAAAATACTGGCTGTAATGTATTTGCCTCAGGGTTTGGGGGGATTGTTTTTTTTATGAGAAACATCTCTACGTGATTAATGAGGCTGCACTGCTCTCTCGCTGCCCTTTACAGGTGTTTGTTGTGTGCTTTACTGTTTTTGGAGGATTGATGGCATTTAACTACCACCGGGAGTTGCAAGCTTGGGTAGTTCCTTTGTTGCTGGTCGGATTTTTTGCCTACCTGATGTCCCACAGCTTTCTGTCTTTGTTCGAAGTCACAGCAGATGCCATGTTCCTTTGCTTTGCTATTGATATGGAAACAAATGATGGAACTGCAGAGAAGCCATACTTTGTGGATCAGGAGCTGCTGGTAAACCCCACTGATTATAGCAAAGATATTTGAGACTTTCTAAGATTTTAAGCCCTTTTTCTTTCCCCAAGACTTAGTAATCTGAACCCACAACCCATGCTGTTTCCTTTCCAACACCTTAGAACAGGATGGACTCAGGAATATAAGTACATCAATTTAAAAACTGAAGTAAATGGCTCTCTATGACTCCTGTGTGCTAGCTACGACCTGCTGCCTTCTTTTAGGTCATATTCTGTAAGTAATGCCTAACTATTTAGGCCTAATTAGATAGATTGTTGGTAATTAAAAAATGTAGATAAATAGATGAGCCAGGTGCAGAAATTGATCCATGGGGTGCCCTAAGATTAATGATTATATTTCTTGTGACTCACTGTACAGTGATGAGAAAAAATAAACAAGTAGCAGGTCAGGGATCCATTCCACATCCTACAGATGCTGTAGTTCTGAACAAACTTCATGCAAATCTGAGTTGCTCTGCTTGGTACCTTTACAGATTCTTTTGCCGAAACACTGTCTTCTATCTCTTGATTAAACTCTTCTGCCTCTGGACAGGTTGTTCTGTGTCTTTACCCTTGTAATTACTGTATTGTATTACCTTCAGTACTTAGCTAATAGTGATGTAGTGCTGTAACTGAAGCATTTGAATATATATGTGCCATCTCTTTCTAAATAAGAGAATATCTGAAGATGCCGATATTTTGCTTTTGTGCTATCTTTGACACTTCTTTTCCTTCACAAACCATGCAACAGAGAAAATCTTAGTGATCCATGAAAACGAATACCCAGAAGCCAGAGTAGCTCATATGATGCAAATGTTCTGGATGGATTTCTTCAGGACAATGTCAGAAGAACTGCTTTTGGGTTCTGTTTTTTATTTATTTTTTTAATGCTGCTGTTAGAGTTTCTGTAATATTCATAGAATTTTGTTGAGAACAACAACAAACAACAAAACAATGAAAAGGCAGCCCAAAAATAGGCTTAACCCTTTGTACAGAAAAAAGCAGATATATATTCTTTGGCTTTGGTTCAGAATAGTACTTAAGCACATCTCCTGGATAGGAATATGAAACCGAATGGAAAACTCTGAAGCCTTGACCTCTGTTCTTCCCTCTCTGTTTTGCCAAATGCTAAAATACTTCTTAAGCCAATTTTCCTTCATGAAGCAGAAGCTTTCCTTTCTCCACTTCCTAACTTTGTGGTAGTTTCTCTTTAACTCTGGTCTCAATTCTGTGTAATTAGCCATGCCCTAGAGCTGTGGATGAAGAGAGGCTTTCCCATAGGGACAAGGAGTCTTCCAAGCAGGACAGGCTCTGTACCCTTGTATGGAAAAACCATGGGCAGCACGTCCAAACTCCTCCTCATTGTATGATCAACAGTAAGTTTGCTCACACAGACAAGAATTTGGAGTTTCCCAACACATGAAAGCATTTGACTTGTCTGTGTTACAATCAGGTTACAAACATCCTGGGGGTGGAAGGGAGGCTTTGTGGCCCTCAGGACAATATGCAGCAGTGGGCAGAGAGCCGTGGGAGGGATTTCATACAGCTGGAGTCCTCATTCCTGCAGTAGGAGATATAACAAATTCTTGATTCATCCTTCTCAGTTGCATTCATCACTTTTGCTGCCTCTGCAGTCCCTCCCGGTATCACTTAGTGTCATCCAGCCAGGAACCAGCTACAGTTTCTTAGCCCTGGGCTAATTATCTTCCTCTACCAGGTATTTTTATTTGCATAACTGTTTCCTTTCACAAATGATCTCACCCTGGTTTTTGCTTGTAGACCTTTGTGAGTCAAAGTAACAAGTTAACAGAAGGGCAAAACCACAGAAGCACAAGACCATTCCAGGATACTGAAGATGGGACAGAGCTCCAACCTATGGTGAGACAGGAGCATGGGATGTATATATATCTGCCAGCTCTCCTTTCCTTTTTTATGTTCCAAGAAGAAGGGATGGAGGTTATCACCTATCTCCTGATGTCTCACAGCAACCAATATGCTGTACCCAGTATCCTGGTTTTTCTTCTATTGCTTTCCATCCTCAGGAATCCCTCTGCTAGTGCAAAATGGATGGGTCAAGTATTTCTTCTCTTCTTTCTTCTCATTCCACATTTTGCCCAGCAGAGGAAGAGAAAGTTTGGCCTGTAGCAAGGGGGTGGGGGATAAATGCTATTCAGATAGTCTTTCACATGCCTGCTGTAGCAAAGTTAGAAGAGTGATAGGCTGCTTAATTCCATGCCAGAACTGCTGAAGTTGCAGACCTCTAAGATCGGAGTTTAGAAGCCTTTCCTCTTCCCCGCCCCCTCCCCCCCCTTTTCCTTTCTCCTTTCCTTTCTCCTTTCCTTTCCTTATCAGTATATATATTTATTTACTCTGTTTTATGATGGGGTAACAAAGCTGAGGTGCCAGAAGGGAGTGTTTCCCCACACCCAGGCTTGGGAAGGTCCTCAGAGTCAACATTCACTCAATGACATCTGAAAAAATACTGGAAATTGCCCAGCCTGAGAAGCTGCCCCAGCAAGTTCAGAATCAGGACTGATTTTCCCCAAGTATTGTGGGGGCCAAGCTAGGGCTGCTAGAGAAAGATTCTGCAGGAACAGCTCCTCTGGCACCCACACTTGCTGGGCACTACCACACGTCCTCTGCTGTCACAGCTACTTACACAAGCGTAACAGATGTTGGTAATTTTTCTTGATCTGCTTTCGAAAGGTACCAGGCTCTAGCAAGCTCTCACACAATCCTGTGGGCATTCTGCTACAGGCAGGGCACTCCTCCACTTTATTACTACAGTGAGGGATAGTTGTGCTAAATTTTTTCATTGTTTGGGTCTGTTATTGCATTCTTCAGTAATTTTTTGCCAAGCACAGAAACCAGAGGCTGGGTGGGTGTTATTCCCTGCAAGAAGATTGTGAATTTGAGATACAAAAGAACCTTAATTGGTTTTCCAGTTTACTCTTACGACATTTAAATGCAGAAACAGAACGAGTGCTACATATTATTTGACTCAGTTTTTCTCTCTTTGTAGACTTGAATGTGAAGTATACCAGGAAGTGTGGAAGCAGAGCAGCGATAGCAAAAACGCTCATAGAAGTGAAGGTTACCAATACCCCAGGTCAAAGTATTAGTTCTCTAAAGCTGTTGTATCTTCTGCACTGGTAAAATGACACACAATCTCTTTGTATGAATAAAATATTTTGTGTGTCATCACATCTGATTTTTATTACTACACTTGTTATGATGGTCTGAAAGTTGTTAATAAACTCACTCTTTGTAAATTTCTATGTTGTCAGACTAAAATTAATAACTCAAAAAAGTCATGGAGCTGTTCTTTTGGTGTGTCCGCTAACACGATTTTTTCAGGCTTCTCTGGGAATGCTATGTCAGTCATCCCTAGATCAGTAAACACAGAAACATTTGTAGAGGAGGTGCTCTGAGATGACTGTGTCATGATTTATTCTGCATATCTGAAAAGCCAATTAAGGAACAGACTGAGCTCACTGATGGAAATTACCCTTGATAGAAATTCTCTGTAGTCAAGATAATTAGCGGTTATGAGGTAGGTGTCTTTCTTTTAATTATACTCTTTTGGAAATAATTTTTACAAGTTCGTATCATAAATTATCCAGCTCTTCTCCAAAAGGCTGATGAGGAATAGTCCTTCCTTCATTCCTCCTGCAATTGAAAAGATGAAGCAGAAGAATTTGTATCTGGATTTAGAGCTTGACAAAGTAGAAGATGACAGAGACAGAAGAACAGGACAGATATGAGGTAAAAGGATGTTATAAATAATACTTTATAGAAATGTTAGCTGTAACATGGGTGTGAAATACATCATGGAGGAATGTAGTGACTGTCAGGGGTCTAGTCAGAAGAGGAACATAAGTGTAGACACTTTTAAAAAAACTAACTTGGTAACACTCTGCCAGTGTTTTCTTGTGAGCAATTTTAAAGCTTGTTTAAACTTTGTACCTGGATCCTGATTGTAATACACTTTGGGGACTCCACCTTTTTCTGCGTATGGAGTTTTAGATTTTACTCAGTGTCGCATTTTATTCTCTTTGTTCAAAAGCTCCTTTAAATTTTGTTTGAGGAGAGGTTTGAGGTGGGAAAATGATGCCAACCAGGGATTTCAGTAAATTATCAATACAGGAAGTGAGACATCACTGCACATAAGTGACTCAGAACTGTCTTAATGAATATATTGATAAACCCTTGATTAGTCACAGCTTGGAAATGACGTACAGAAAGGCTCATTGATGGCCTGAATAAGAAATCTGTCTCATTTAAATACTGCATCTGGTCTCCTGCTGTTGAAAGGAGACTAGTTATCTGCTAGGGAATGCTAAGAAATACTTGCTTTTTATCCATCATTTAATTAACCTCAGTCTACTTTAATAGAGCCACTTCAAGAAGTTGTGGAATATAGCATAAATGATGAAAAAGGGAAAGAAATAGATTAATTACTTTCTTCCTGGGAGGTGAAGCTGATAATGTACTGGCTGTGACTCACCACCTCCTCTCCTTATTTGAATTTGTACCCTTGGATACTTCTGGTGCTTGGCTTGCGGATGCTGTGGGAACTTCAGAAAAGTCCTGAATAAGCAATAGCTCTCTCACCCTGAGGAAGTGTGCAGATATGGTACTTACAAAGGGGCAAAACTTTTCCTCTTTCATGGGTTTGCCAAGATTGCTTCCGAGCAGCAGTGTCTTCACAATGTAAACATGATATTTACCAATTTACAAAGCATAAGAGGTTTGTTTTTAAGTTAACCCCCCCCCAGTTCTTATTACATATTTGGGGTTTTCTTCCTCTTTGCATTTGATACTCACACTGCATATTTTGGCCTTTGACTCAGGAACTTTGGTGGAAAAAAGGGAGGGAAATTTTTATCTAAGTATGTCCTTGTTTTCAGACAATCCCTAGATGACCTTCAGAGGTCCCTTCCAATCTCAACAACTCTATGGTTCTGCTCATTGCAATTATGATGCAGTGTCATTGCCTTCGCTGCAGCTCCAGAGTGGAGAAAGGACTCTTAGAGACACTTCCTACAAATTCTGGGTTAACTTTTAAAGAAGGAAGGTACTGAAAAATGCTGGTTAAGCTGTATTTGAGTGTATTCTGTTTAAGGAATACTGTATTGTCATTAGTCCAGAAATTACATCATAAAATAAGTTTTGAGAACTGTGTGTATTTTTACAGACTTCCAAATACATGGCTTTTCATTAAATTTGTACAGAAAGCATAGTGTTATAGCTTTCAGTTACAACTCAAGACCTCCCAGTCTTACATACATTGCACTAGCAATTGTGTCAACAACCTCCAGCTGCAGCATTCCTGTGTGGCAGGAGTCCTCACCTGAGTTAGAGGGATAAGGCACTCCTACAGAAGCTGGTGCTATTTAGTGCTTGTTTCTCAGTGCTGCCTTCCCCTGCAGAGTACTGTAGTCACACCCTCCTTTACAGCTGCCTATGTAGGCACAGCTTCTGGGAATACAGTTCCTGCTGGTTCTGAGGGTGGGCTAAGCCACTTCCAATAATTTGAGGTCTGGCCTGCAATGCAGCCCATTAAGTGTGGACTCATCTTTCCTGCAGCTATGGAAGATTAGATTCAGCAGAATGAAAGGTACTTTTATAACTATATTCCTTAAAACTAGGAGATAGGGACTGCTGGTGTCTGTTTACCAGAAAATGGCTAATTATTGCAGCCTATTGTTTTAAGTAAGGCAGCTTGATTTTGGTCTTGCTTGGTGTCTACTTCTAACTCTCAATTCAGTTATGATTTCACTGGATACCTCTGTGGATGAAAGAAAACATGCATACTGACAACAGTTTGTGTGTTGTTTTGTTTCTTCTGTTCAAGTACATAATAAGGGTGCACAAGTAGTTTAAAGCCTAAGTTTTGGATTCAGAAGGAGCAGAAAGGAGGGCGTGGTCAGGCTTTCAAAAAGAGATTGCTTTCACCCAAGCTATAAAAATAACAAAGCCTTTGCTGTTGATTGTAGAACTGTTTTTCAGCATTCAAGACAACAATTCTAAATAGTTAAATACTGTTATTTTGAAGGGGGAGAAACAGTGTTACTCAGGAAGAGCAGGTCTTAACAGATGTTGCTAATAACTCTCTTGCCTCAGATGCAGGGCTTGGACCAGTGACCTCTAGAGAGCCTTTCTAATTTAAATTCTGTTAATTAAATAAGCTTAAGACTTGCGCAACAAATAGGTCAGCTGAAAGTCAGATCACCACATCCCATTCAAAGACGAAGGAAACTAACGGAGCACACACAAACAATTTCCAGTCTGGAAGGGAAGATCCTTCATAAACCCAGTACCTGCAAATGTAAAAGATTTCATATGTGAATGTAGTAAGTTTAAACTACAGCGAACACTTTTAAAATAACCTTGAATTATTTTACAGAAGTCAGAAACTGCAACACTGGCCCCCGTTGATACATGCTCTTTTTTCTTCTTTTAACAGTGCGGGTAAATTAGTGTAGCCTCTCTGCAGTCCATGGTGAGGAAGAAAGCATCCTCAATTTAGGAATAAAGCTCTGCTATCAGTAACTGCGTAACTGGGATTGCAGACCAACAGGCAAAGACTGGGTGTCTCTTTACATAATCTAAAGCAAGGCTGTTTTGCATTCTCCAAGTGATGGTATAAAGGCAACAGGCCGAAGCAGAGGCAGCAATAAATATGTGATCCTTGTTTGCCTTGAGAAAACGGCAGGGATTTAGTGAACAGCTAAGGATCTCTGGTCATAACCTCAGAGTCATGAAGAGGGGAAGAGAACCCGGCTGTGAAGGACCTACATTCCTCTCCTATTAAGTCAGTGTCACTCACTCCTGAGATATTTTTACAAGACTGTTAGATTAAATCCCATAGAAAAGAATGAACCTGAACTGCAACAGACCAGAGTTCTGCATTACCCTTAACACAGGCAAAGGTGATGCTTATTTGGGAATGATTCTTGTGACATCTTATCTAAGACTGGTAGCATGACAAATGAGACAAGATCATCTACGTACCTTTAAGAAAAAAATATTTATTTATAAAAATACAATGGGATCAGTTTGAGAAGTGTGGCAATAAATACAGTTCAAGGAAGAAAAAAAGCATTTCTACATGGATATATTATGGCACAATAAAAGGTAAATGCACCATCAATCGTGGAACTTCTGTTGGCTCAAGACTTTGTACAAGCTCCCTTTTTAGTAAGACAACTATTTCTAAGTTTGGTCAGTGTTGATAATGGAATGAATACACAATCACAAATGCACACTTATGTCTAATGCAGGACTTACCATTAGCAAACAATACCTTAAGAAACATAACAATGATATTAAATCACTAATGAGATATCTTAAATTTAATTGGCAAAGACCACATGTAACTTTAAGCATGAGATTCTTTTATCTCCTCTGGAGAAAAGCTGTAAATATGTAAAATGAAGGCTTAACTTGGTATGTAAAGACCTACTTAAGTAGAGATTGTGAGAATGCATAGCTCCTTATTAACCAACCAGGCTGTACGAGAGCACTCCCCCTTTCACAGTATTCCTTTTACTTCATATGCAGTTATTGTTTATGCTGTAGACTACAACTGTTACAGCACTAAAGGCAACTAGACAGGGAAAGGGCAGAGAAAGGAAAAAGGAATGTATGTAAGGCAGTATTTCTTTAGGTACATTAAGCGTAGTGTGTAGGAAAGACAGGTAACAATTCCACAAGGCTAGTTTCGTTCTTACTGAATAAAATAATGGACTAATACTGAACTTTTGATGCAAAGCTAGTAATCAATGCCCTGGTCACTGTACTGACCATGGTAATCTCTTTGATAGTCATCTTGGTACTCTCCGTGATAGTCATCTGGGTATTCTGCCTGATAATCGCTATCGCTGATTTCTGACCCATTAGTTCCTGTTCCTTGGCTGCCATTATGAATGACAGGTTCTGTGGGTGCAGCACAGTACTTGGGGTCATACACTTGCCGTCCAAGCCCATACACACTCATTCCCTTCTGTGAAGCTACTTTGTTGGTACCCATTTGTAATGAAATAGTTGAGTTATCCACAGGTTGTAATATGTGCTTCTGATCGTAGATGTCTCTCCTGGTACCTGGTGCCAGCATACCAGCCTAATAAAACAGGATTGTAGAGGTTCAGTAAGAAGGTCAAGAGCTGTGATTACTAGATTTATGATCTCAACTAGTATGCCTCACTGAAAGTGCTGAAAAGTAGGAATTAAAGTAGAACTAAAAACACAGTACAGCAGCATGTGTTCACTAGTAGGTAAGTCACAGAAGAAAGTTCTTGCAGAAAGGTCCAATTTATGTTCCCCTTTGGAAAAAATTAACTAAGTACTCTGACTAAGGTGGTGCCAGTAAGCAATTTCTTTTTTGCCTCTGTCTAGTTAATACTTAAAATGAAGTTACTGTTTTCTTCTGGCATAACACTGCCAGCAGGAAATTCTAGAAGTTCTGGGTCAGTTTTATGCCTTAAGACACTCGGCACAGAACACACTGGTTAAGATAAGAGATTCAAGTTCCTCAATTACTGCATAAGAGCACAGCTGAACTGTACCCACTCACTACTGCCTGTTAAGACTCTGCTACTGGGTACCACTCCAGGCTCTCCTGTCCCAGTGGGCTGAGCTGTGTCCACCCTGCACATGTCACACACAGTCCTGCTTACCTGACTGGCTCCTTTGTTAGTGCCCATCTGTAGACTAATCGTCGTCTGATCAAATGGCTTATCAGTCTGCATTTTTGGATCATAGAGGTGTCTTCTAGTTCCATAAGCAGTCATGCCTGCCTGACTGGCACACTTGTTGGTGCCCATCTTTATTGGGGAAAGGAAGAGGTGGACAGAAGAAATTATTTTTATTTGTACATTAAGTGTAGTCTAAGGATACAATATGGTTGGTAACTGTGATGGCTGACAATAAGAAGTAATTTCAGTGCATGTTTTCCTCATGTAGTTTGACCACTACCTGTAATAAATTACCCTTTCTCCTTACTGAGTTTCAAAAGGAAATATAAAGGCAACTGTCATCCTAAGGCATTTCAGTGACTGGCATTTGCCCAACTGCATTGCAACTGGAATGGATGTATGCCTCAAAATGTAATAAGTAACTTTTACCTTGGACAGTAATGATTCATTTATACTGCCACAACTTCTCTACCACAGGAATTTTAAGATTTTGGCTTTTATGATTACTAAGGAAAGAGGAGAGGGAAAAAAGTTTCTACCACACAAGGAACTTCAGCTATCCAAAGACTCCTACTTTAAAACCACCTTAAAAGACAGAGATGATGCTGCTAATATTAGCT
Source organism: Falcunculus frontatus (assembly GCA_013398115.1). Classification (NCBI taxonomy): domain Eukaryota; kingdom Metazoa; phylum Chordata; class Aves; order Passeriformes; genus Falcunculus; species Falcunculus frontatus. The sequence continues at coordinate 2,175,096 of VZRV01003482.1, forward strand.
GTTCCTTTCCTCCTTATCACTCTTACAGCAGATTTAAAACAAACAAACCAACCTTCCAGGCAGTGAGTTGTGCTTATAAAGCCAATCAACTGCTTACAAGAATTGAAACCTCATTTCTCCTTCCACGATAAGAATATATTGTTATTCTGCACCTGGTTTTGCATAACCAATGTATCAGTTAATCAAAGCAAGGAAGTTGTTTTCAAATGTAACAAATTAACTGCAAACTCAAATTCATACTTACCTGCAGGCCAATTACACTTTGACCAGCTTTTAGTTTTCCTGCATCAAAACTTCGTGCTTGTTTCTCTGCATACTTGACACCAATATCAATTGTAGTATGAAAACCTTTAGTTTTTGCCTATTTAGGGAGAGGGAAAATAGAATATTCAGTGTTTGAAGTTTATTTTCTGTCTCCACACCCTGAGCCTGGGCTCTCAAATGATGCCACAAGCCGGTCTACCTCCATGAGACTGTGTTGGCTGAGAGAAGGTACCAGTTCCCTGTGCCATTTGAAGGTGGCACTCCAAAGCTACCCAAGTCAAAAGGATATTCTACAAGGATTAGTGTTCTCCTGTGAGCCTCCCCTGTTCTGTGTATGCATGTGGAAGCAGCCAGGAACCCTCACTCTGAACTCTATGCCTTCCCTGGGGCATGTGGGAGCACACAGCCCTCTGAAGTGCAACCTCTGAAGTATCTCAGACTCTCAGTACTCTCTGTCCTCTCCTGACAGGCTGGATGCTGTTTTCTGTGTTTACATGGGTTGTAAGGGTGCATCTGAACTGGCATGTGGATTTGGGCCAACTTCAGGGGTACAAATACTTACCAGACCTGCCAGTGCCACTAGAGTAGTCTGTACTTGAGTCATATTTCCATTTTCAAAAAGATCATTTGCTTCAAAAATATCATGTGGCTTCATGCCGTAGACTTGGATGGCTTTGATAAAATTCCCAATATTCTCCAGCTAAACAGAAACAAAAAAGCCAGTTTTCTACATGGTGTTTCAAATCAGAAACTAAGTAATTTTAAAACCTTCTGGTGTTGGTTGGTTTGTTTGCTTGTTGAGTTCTTTGCCATGTGCAAACTTGACAAAACAGTTGGCATGGTTAAGAGTGACTGGTGGGAAGTCTGGGATTATTTTTGGATAGTTTTAATACTGATTTCAGAAATCAGACTAAGAGGTTATCCAGCCTGGCATCCCTCCATCAGTGAGTACCATATGCTTTGTTAGAGTGGGCTTTGTTAAGAAAACTTGTCTCAACTGTCTGTCCCTTCCAAGAGAAATTCTAATGTAAAACCTGCTTCAAAATTAGAAAATTTGACATAGTGTCCATGCTATTTGACTTCAGCAGCTGATAATTCTGAATAAAATAAAAACATAACTATGTGGATGGGGTCCTTCTATGGACTGAAGGCATTATCTTGCTCACCTCCTGGGATAAATAAGCTGTGGGGTTTATTAGCACCTTTTAGCATGATGTGCTGTAGAAATTGGAAAGCAATATGGAATACAAAGAGTAAGGACAGAATCTCATCTTTCCTTCTGAAGTCTTAAGAGGTATTAAAACTTTAAAAAAAAAATCCTCACCCATATTTAGAAGTGTTCAATGCCAAGAAAACAAGGAGGCTGACATAACTGTATTAAGCTAGATCCAGCAACAGCAAAGGCAGTAACTCCAGGCAGCAACTCTTCCAATGCTTGTTCCAAATGCATGTTGCATCCTCTCAAGACACCTTCTGAGGAGGATACTTCACACAGAGATGTCTAGGTACAGGCAAGCTGTTGACCTAATACCTTGCAGCACTGCCTGGATGGAAAACTCAGTTGTGATTTAATAAAAAGTAAACATCTTTTTTTTTAACTTGGAAAAGGCCTTGCTATAGGGCTCTAAGTTGTTCTTCCATCTGACACTTCCCTGAACAGCTAAAGCACTGTTATTAAATACAGGTTCTCAATTGCCATTGATGAACCACCTCAGCTGTAGCTGCATTCTGTTAAACACTGTTCATTTCTGCAGCATCCTCAGCTCCTGGATATGTATCGTACGTAAACTTGGTGCTACTAAGATTTAAGATGTACCATTTTCACAGCAAATTTGTTAATACAGAACAAAAGAATTGTTTGGGGGTTCAGGGGGTTAGAGGTGTAGTTCTGAGGTTGTTTTTTTTTGTTTTACCTGGTGCCAATTTAGTTTTGATTGATTAATTTTCTTCACTGATCCTGGCTGCAGCTTATTTATAAGCCTGGGGAGGTGAAAAAGAGGGAAATGCTTAAACAATAAATCTCATCCTTATACCATCTGTGCAGGCATTATATAATACTTTCACTCATGCTTTATTAGTTGCATTAGTTTCATCAAAATGGTTAATTTCTTGGTTCATACAGTGGACTAGCTCAGTTCTCAGGTCTCACAAGTCTAAAAGACTGTAACAATTTTTGTGTGGCATTTGATTACTATAGAAATGAGTTATGCCATTAACTTTAGAAACACTTAGAAATCTTAGCTGAAATATAAAGGAGATTTAAGTGTTCATTTTTCCAACAGTTTCAAAGAAGTTGTCTCCCATCCTACAGTCAGCTTTGACTGTTATTGTTGATGTCTTTTGAAAGGAAATCTTCAGAAAGTCCCGTCTTAGTTCCTTGAAAGTAGAAAGCTCGTAAAAATAAGGTTACTTAATAAATGCTTACTCGCATAAGATTATGCCATCTTTTAATCCCAGTTGAAAGTTTGCACCAATACTCAGCCCTGTAACCTCTTCTATCCAGTTACGCAGATCTTCTTCTATCTGGGGGTCATATTTCAGGGCAATCTGTAACACAAGCAGTTATAAAGTTACTTCAGGAGAAAAAGCTCCAACTCTTCCCCAACCCCAATTCCATTTCAGAGTATGCTATAGCTGTTATCCAGTAATTTTATTGCTGGATTTTTAAACTGTATTTTATGCATCAGAGTACAGATGTATATCCCTTTAACTATAAGTTTTGTGGCTTTACTAAAGGTCTATTTGCAAAAAGCACTTTGAAGCATGTAGCAGTTTTTCCTAGAGTAAGAATTCCTGAAGATCCTGAAAAGTCTTTTCTCAGCTGCAGAGGAATAATTTTTTAAAAAGTATTTGACTCAAGCTGTACTTTGGCAGGAAGTGCAGAAGGGAAATAGTATATTATGAACACAAGTATTCTGAATTGCCATGCCATCAGTACTACTGCTCGCATGTAGATTTCTACGTGAGAAATTTTATATAATAGATTTGAAGTTATTCAGCTGAAGATTATAGGGGGTTTGCTTTTATAGCTAGTTTATGATTAATGGAGATGACCTAGTAAATTTTCTCCTTGTTGCTACAACATTAAGAGTTATCTCGCTGGGGATTCTGGGGGCTGTGTGTGTGTGTCTTGGTTTATTGTTAACCTTTACTATCCCTCCCATTTCTTTCCCCTTCGACCTTCCTGGAAGACTCTTTTGGAATAAACTGTGATTTCATATTTTAATTGCAAAGAAAGAAAACCTGCAATAATCTTTGAAGTTAAAGGCATCAAGCAGAGACCCAGAGTTGTTAGCAAGATGACTTAAAAACTCATTTTCCAGATATTCAGACTTCACTACTCTGTAAGTTTATGCTTCAGTCACTAGAAATCAATCCATGTGAAAGGAATGCTTAAAACCAGTGAACTTCAACAGCACCAGCTGTCAACAGCATCCGTGTTCCTTCACTCTGCCCTTTGTTGCCCTCCCCTGAATTCACCAAAAAGCAGCTCCAACTTCCTTCAGGCTAAACCTGTCACCTTTGTAATACTTTTCAATATTGCCAAGTTGGACAAAATGGATTCTATCACTTGAATCATCACTACTTATTCTGCAAACAAAACAAGTTATCTGAGCACAAGACTGTGTGGGATAAATAACCTCCACTGGTGCAGAGGTTGGCAACACTCCCACCTTCATGAGTTGTCCTGCATGGGTCAGTAAGCAAGGTGGGAAGTGAGGTTACCGTGAGAAACCTGACAGCAAGCACACAATGTACCTGCAGTATTTCTAACATGTGGAAAATCAGCTCAGCTACACCAGTTGCTTACAATCTCCTAACAGGAAACTCATGGACAGCCATTCACATTTAGATCAAAATGTACATTTGAGACTTTTTACATATAGTTTTAAGACTTCAGCCAAGAAAGGCCAGCTATTAGCAGCTATATTTATACTGCAGGAGATTATAATTCCAACATATCTGAATTGCTTGGATAGAGGCAATTGCTACATTTTGGCTAGTATTAGTAGTCCCTGACTCCAAACTGACCAAACTACAAATTACAGTACTCTGTTCTCTATTTTTCTTCTAAGGGGAATGGAAAATTCCTGTATCTCTGGCTTTACTTCAAAAACTTGTCTGAGTAATACTTATTTTCCTTAGACTATTTGTAATAGTAGTGCTATGGTGCCTTAGTTACAGATCAGGATAATAACCCATTCCTACATTTAGGTATCAGGATAATGGACTAACCCATTCCTACATTCAGATCTTGATTAAGGTGTAAAATTTTGTGCAGTATTCTGTACAAGATGACAAGGAAAACGTCATAACTTTGTTTTTTAATCACACCTTTTGCATATTAGCTAAGATTAGAAGCAGACTAGAAAAGCTAACTGAAGGTCACAGCTTCAGATGACATGGCTGTGGTCTCTTCTCTTGGGTGGCAAATAGCCCCTCTTGCACCTCCCTTAAGTTTAGCACCAGCAGCAGCACAACCATGTTCATTTACAGTGATGGTAGTAACAGCAGGGGTGGGTAAGATCTTGAAAATGGTGTATGAAAGAAGTCAGCTGTCATCTTTCTCCTTCCTAACCTAGTGATTAGCTTACAAATGACTTTCCATGGATATTTTTATTTCCTATGGAAGCAAAGCTTATGTGATCACAGCCTTAATTTGTCTCCCCAGTAACATCTGGCAGAACACAACTAGCTTGTTCGAAATTAAGAGAAGCAATCTTGGACAGAATTGGGTCAGTTTAGATTTTGTATGAAAATAAATATATGTGCAAGGGAGAAAGATACCAAAACATCCCCCGCCAAAAGACTGAAATGTAGCACTGTACTCTTTTTACACATTAGAGACCAATTAAAATCTTGCAAAAGTGACCTCACCCACAAAACCTTAAGTTACGTGTACAGGCAAGACCTACAGTTTATAATTTATCTCTGTACCCCACTTCAAATGAAGGAACAGGATTTATAGAAAGGCCAGAACTTTCTATTCTGATGCTCCAGTTAGACAGCAGATAATTTGGGCTGGTCATTTATATGCTGACAGTTCATACCGTGATAAAATCACCATTCCAGCATGCATGTGGGTACAAAGTAGGGGTTGAGCTAATCTCCTCCACAGTTCTTTAGTTACATATATAATGAACATTGTACTTTCTGAAAATTTAGGCAGTTTCAGTGTAGCTTAAAGACAGTGTTAGCCATCCTGCAGTTTAAATTTTCTGGAATAGAACTAGACTTGTTTCTACCACTTTTGTTTATTTTTAAACACCAGTAGTATTTTTTTTTTCTCTTAAAAAAAAAAGGAAATTAAGTTTGTGATCATACCACCAAGAGACACAGTTTGAAGATTAAACTTTTCCCTCCCAATATTAATAAAAAAGTAAATATGGAAGCCAGCAAGAGTGAGAACCCTAAAGACTTCTGCAAGTGTGGCTATTTTAATCTTTCTTGGCAAGCATATAAAAGAAAAAAAAAGGCAGAAATTTTCCTCATTTAATACTAAGTGCATTCCATATGTGAGATTACAACTGAACTGAATATTAAATTGCTGACCCCATTGCTTGGGGACCTTAGAAGTAATCAGGTGAAATTTTATCACTTCTGAAAAATATTTACTTTATGTTGCAGAACTTTACCATGTGTCCAAATCTTGAGCTTTTCAAGAGGTTTTAAATTGTCTTGGGGTATCACTACAGTGTTTATCTAGAGACAGGAAGTAAAAAATGCTTATACACACGAGGAGACTTTTCTTATTGCCACTGAAAGTGTTACTATTAAATCTGCTAGTTTTCAAAGTTGTCTTCACCTACTGTACTGTTTGACTTAAATATGGTAATATTTTTGTTCTGATTTTTGAGCTGGTGGGAAACTAAGTTACAAAAAGTAAAAATTGGTGCTAGTTTCTCTGCAAATTATATTCAATCTACCTGAAAGCAAGTGATGTGGAAGCTTTAAATATGTGAGAAGAAGGGCTTAAACAGGAAGAGTGACAGGTCAGATACTACCAGAAGCAAGGCATTATGCTTACTCTGAATTCTTAGCTCTTCTATTCCCAATGGCACAACCAGAAGTTATGTAACACTCTTAGTGAATACTTCATATTTTCCACATGTGGATATCAGAGTTGTTCCAGTTCTCCTTTGATTGCTATCTATGAGGTGAAGCCAGAGGCTTTGATATAAATGTAAAAAAATTAAGTCTTTTTCCATTACTACTCGTCAACGTGCCAACATTTGATCCTTTATAAATACTTCATGGAAGATACCTAAATCTTACAAGTCTACAGCAAAAGAAACCATTGTCTACTGAAGATGAAAGCAGTAGCTAAGCAGCTTCATTCAAAGTATCATCAATGCCATGAAAAAAAAGCTACCATTTCAGAATACTGTAGAAATTATTCAATTTTAACAATGGATATAGGATTTTACAGAAGTTTAATATAAGATAGCAGGAAGCCAACTATTAATTTCTTTTCCTTTCTTCTGAAAAATATATAAAGTTGTAAATGTTGCTCTTTTTGTGGACACTTCAGAGATACAGGTTTAATAGCTAGAAATATCTTCAAAAGGAAACTAATGTTTATACAAGTGGTCAAAATTATAGGTGATCCAAGGTTGTGGAAGGAAAAGGCTTGGTGTTACTTGCCTATTACAAACTGATATACATGTGTTTATGCCAATGTATGCCTCAGGCTAGAATCCTTGGGTTAAAGTTGATTCCTCTGGCAACTTCACACTTGATCCTCACACCTAGTTCTGTTCAGGTAGGACTTTCTGGTTTGGAACATGGTATACGGTAAAAACCCTCCCTCCATGTGTAGTACAAGGACAGTAATAATCATCACTGTTTTTATCAGGCTCATGAATTCCTGGAAGCTAGTGAAGTTCTGCTGGCCAACTTTAATGATCTGTGTCCCTTGAAGTTACTCAGTGTGCCTGTAGCATGTTTAGTTTGAGTGATGATGTTAACCAGTACTTCACACCGTAACTGATATCATATGGACTTTGAGTTGTCCTTTTATACTAATCTTTTCCAAATTACACAGTACACACTGTACACTAAGGGCAACGTGTATGCCAAATCTCCAGTTTAAGAGTTCAGCTGGCTATATGGCTGCTACTCTGGAAAAATACTGTAACAGGATTACAAGAAAGAGTTTAAGCACACTGCACTTCTTTTTACACTGGGACTAGCAAACACAAATCTTACTAAGTTAAAAAACAGGTATAAAAGATAAAACTTTCAAAGTTAAACATCGTGTCATAACAGCTTACAGTTCTTAGTTCTGATGAAATTTCTGATTAAAGCTGCAGGCTTCTTGCCCTCCCCAGCAGGAGTCAAAGCTTAATGTGCAGCATGCTAAATTTAAAGTACTAGTAGGCATTTGAAAAAACTGCTCTCTAGTCATAAGTTTTAACAAGAAAAGCATGTGCTTGTCAAAGTGTATCAACAATTCTATCATAGGAACTGTGTTTGTCAGTAAAACTTAAGGTGTATATACATATAAAACTGCAGCAAAGCAGGTTGGACATTTTGGTTTTCTAAGGTAAATAAAGTACAGGGCCATGTACAGCAAGAGAAATAACCAGGACTTTACTCCAATATAAGATAGCATAGGAAGAGGTTACATATACACTTTTTCACCAAAGTGAACAGAAAAATAGATGGAGCCCTAAGTTTTGGATTTTAATGTTCTTCATAGGGAGAAATTTGGGATGGCCCATATTCTTGCTTAAAGTGACACAAAATTACTAACTTTTCAATTAAAAAACAAGATTGAGTAGAGGAGGCTTACTGAATTTCTAGTAAGTATAGCAGCATATTCATCTTGTACTGAATTTAATTTATGTCTAGCCAGGGGGTTAATATTAATTTTACTTTTACACATTTAAGATCATAAACTACTGAAAGCAAATAAAAACAACAAATGGAAAACTCCAGGTTTTAAGACCTAAGGTTGTACAGTTTCAATTTTAAGCAGCAATTTGTTCCTGTATCAACTTTTCAATCTTCATTAATTTGGAACTATCTGAGTGAAACTGAATTGCTGTGGTTTCAGTGCTGCCCTTGCAAACATCCTTTGCATTGAAATATGTACTACCTTCAGCAGTGATTTGTCCTGCTGAAGCCAAAGATAGCAATGTTGATACTTCTTTTTTATTTGCTTGGCACTAGTTTGTGATGAAATCTTTTTCCTCCCCCTTTTAAGGCTTTATTATGGGGTATGGGGAAAGATGAAAGCAAAATTCTCTCCTAGTATCAAGGCAGAAATAGCTCTTGAAAGTCCTTACTGCTCAGAAGTGGGAGTCAGGCAGACCACAGCCAGTCCCCAGCGGTTATCCAGAATTCCTGTTCATCACTTGCTGTTCCAGAACACACATTTGAATCACCTATTTAAAATTTACACAGCAAAATACCCGCGAGAAGAAAAGTTAAGAGCTTACTGGCTATGTGAGTAACCAAGAAAAAGGCACAGAAGAGTAAATTCTTCTCATTAAAGGAGAGGGAGAAGGACTTTCTAATTATTTTATTTTTAATTATACAAGCAAGCTAAAACTTTCTTGTTAAAATTCTATGGTGTAAATAGATTACTGTACATATCTAATCTTCAGCTTGAGAGGTGACAGAGAGTGGCAAGGACATAATCATTGATTACTTAGTCATAGAGTAAATAAATAGCACACCCTATAAATTGAGACAGAGAACCCAAGAGTGGAAAAATATAAAGTTTTGATTTTTACTGAAAGTGGGCAAGAAGAGGAAGTAACAGAGTACCAAGGTGATTGTCAAGGGGAGCTTCTTGCCATTTGAACTACCAACCCAATAAGCTTTCATCATAAGGACAAATTAAAATTCCCTGTTAATTTCATGTATGTTGACCTGGATTGCCTGCAAAAACAAATGTCAGAGGAGGCATATTTGTGCACTAGAAACCCAAATGTAAAGGGAATGTGACAATCCAGATGAAAACCAAAGGGGAAAGTACTTCAAAAACTCAAAACTACCATTCAGTATGCCCTGGTATTTGAACATGCATTTTTTTCTGTCATTATGGACTGTTGTACAGAATGGCAGAGAACACTGCATCAACATTAACACTGAAAGATCTCGCTGTATCCCAATACGCTATTTAGCACAAAAATTTTACAGCTGTATCCATTTTGGTTAATATTCAACAGTATTTTTTTTATAACTGATACACCCTGCCAACATCTCACTGTTTTCTCTGTAAATCAAAATTTAGGCTACAATCTTTAAAGAAGAGATGGATGAGCATTAATCCGAAATTCCTGGCACTCTTCCCACAGGCACGAGTTTAAACTCAGTGAAGTGAGAACAAACCATGCCTCAAAGTTTCCAAGACATCTTGCAAGTACAGATACCTGTAGTCATGCATGGTGCTTGTTGCCAGATCAGCTGGCTGGAAGAACTGAGTGTTCTACTCCCTGTCTGTCCAGTAGGACTTTATGACATTTTGCAAGCTATTCAAGAAGCCAGTGCTACCATCTCTTCCCCCAGAGTGCTCCAACAACTTGGACACACGCCTGCCCTTGGACTGAATGCTGGTTCCCTCTCATTCTCAAGCAGCTACTGCAACGCCCTCACTTATTCAAACATGTTCTCAGTTTTTCTTGCACTTCTTGCTCTTATCATGTTTTGTCATAGTCACAATTTTCTGGCTTTTAACTCCAATTCTCCTTAGTCATCAGCTTCCACTGTCAACTGTAGTACCTTCTGGTCATGGCACCATACATTATACTTCTTGGTATCGAGTTCCTTTGCTCTGTTTATTTAGTCTGTATATTGCTGTACTATTTATATTTCTTCACAGAACACGGTTCCATTAGTATTCACTACCTATTGTTTTGAATCACTGCTGGCTTTTGTTTCAAAAAACCACTGGGATATGAAATTTCTTCTCAGCTAAGACACAGCTGATCCAACCCAATGGACAAAAGCCTGTTAGTCCTTGATGGGAACTTAATTCTCCTTGCTTTGAAACCCACCACACCAGTATGACTGATATGACATAGCAAATCTGGGCAGACTCTGATGTCATGAGCAGCAATGTCTCCTGAGACAACACACTGAGTGCTGCACGGAAAATCCTGGTAACCTGACAGACCTCAGTGATGCCTAGTTAATCTTCTTTTGTGGGGGAAAGGAAAAAAATCATACAGAACAATCTGGCGCATAAACAAACAAATTCCAAAGCATCTGAAAACAATTTAGTTTTTCCAGTAGTAACCCAGGAAGCATCTCCTGAGACAACTGTTACTGTAACTCTGGTGGAACAGAAGTTCTCAAAGCCTAGATGGAGTCTGCAAACAGAAACAGTAACATCAATGATAACTCAGTCTTTCTCAGAATACTTTTCTAATCTATTGTTACTACAGAAACCCAGGAAATTATATATTCTTTCAAGCTTATTCACTTTTCTCGCCAATAGAATGCCTTTTAAATATGTAATTTTATGAGCAAACTGTATTGTGACTCGGTAGCCCTTCCTCAAGACCCAACTGTTGACAAGTCTTTCAAATTTACCTTCCAAATAGGACTACAGAATCTGATTATTTCAGTTGGAGTCTCTCTTCTCCACACCTTTTTTGTCTTCAAACCCTGTTCACTTACCAAAACCAGAGTAATTATGTTCTACAGCAGCAAGCAGGTAACTGGTAACTTAAACACACCTCTCAGAAAAGTTGGCTAAAGAAAGCTGAAGTCTGTCACTGCAAGTGTTGCTATAAAGGTTACTCAAAATGCACATTCCTTCTGCCTCTCCAGCAAAGGCACAGACCATGCTGCATTTTCTCAGCACTTTTTCCAAAGGTAAACCTCAAGACTCTGCTCTTATCGCTCTAATTTGCCCCCACCCAGTAAGCTCAGGTACTGGATTCCTTGCTGCCAGCTGTGATGCCAGGCATAGGCTTGACTGGGAAATGAACCAATTGACATGGTAGGTCCTGAGGTAACAGGCATTTCCCAGGTAATAGTGCTCAGTGTTTCCCACCAACTACAGTGACACTACTTAGTTGCCTGTCAGCCTGCATTGATTTAACTCCATGAACTCACATTAGCTGAACAGGCTCACTGAGGTGCCTGTGATAGGTATTCATAAAGAAAACACAGATTCCTCTCATTCTCACCACCATTTCATCCTTGCATATAATGATTCCACATGGCTTTTTTTTTATTGTTGTTGTAATTTAGGTGAAAGACATGATCTCTTGAGAACGTCCTTAGCTGCTTCTAGCTAGTAAGAGCTGTCTAGATTTATCTTTCACAAAGGTAGTAGATCAAAATCTTTCAATTCATGCCTAGCATGTTTTTCTGGTTGAGGTAATTTTCCCCACTGCTAGTTTTCTTAGCAGAAGCACAAGAAATGCAGATTTCACACCCTAAGCTTAAGAAGACCTTGTCTATCAACAGCTTCATACTCTGGTTTTGTTTTACTGCCAGCAAAAATATTGCAAGAATGAACTTGGCACAAAGAATGAAAGAACGATAATCTGCTGCTCCTGGTCCTCACCTCACCCCCTCCCAGGTATATCTCTGACCAATTAAAGTTCAGCAGGTGATGCACAAGGTTGATTATAATCCAGGAAATATTCAAAAATATTTTGGATTTGGCCACCCATACAAGTTGTGCTTTAACCACATAAAAAAGTGGTTTAGTGATTTTTTTTTTAAGGGTGATGACCATAAACACGTTAGAAAATGTTTCTTTAATTTTCTAATAATATACGTCTTTAAGAAGAAAGTCTAAGAAAAGTAAGACAAAGTGACAAATTTCATGATTACATGAGTTTCTAGCTCAACTTTTTATTTAATGAAAATGTAGTTTTAGTAATGTACAAATCAAGCCATAAGCCTGCTACATTGGAGTTTATGAGTAAAGAAGAAAGTACAAGTGTGCAAGTAGAAAAGACAGTCAAATTCCAGAGAAATGGGTTCTGATTCAATACCCTGTAGAAACTTTCAAAGCAATATTTTTCAGCAATTCAACACAAGCAGAGAGAACAGCTGGCACTGCTGGGGGTGGGTAGGAGATGCACATACACACTGCATCCAAAACTCAGGATGCCACAAGGCAAGTTGTGGTGACATTATGCTGCACACCTAAACTGACAGTAGGTTTGAAATACCCACCCAGCACATTGTGGGCAATGCTGTGCTGCACATGACTGTGAGAGGTCTCAATCCTCAATTATTTAAGGTTCCATAATTGTTCTGTAGAAGAAAATGCTCAGGTGCACTGACTGAACTCTAACTTTGTTAGATATGTTTTGTTCCAATACTGTTCCATCCATTCAAAGACCAGTGCTTTATCTCTGACATTTAATCTTACAACCAACCTTTGTTTACTTTTCTATTAAAACCAGCTAGATTCTTTCAAATAGAAGTAGCTTTCCATATCAAAGATGTTTTCATACCATCATTTATTAATGATAAAGGCTGCTATCAAGACAGATCACAATAAAAAGGCATTAGTCTTTATTTTCTTCAACAGTTACTCGTACTTTTTACTTGTATAGGGCATGATTAACACAATGTCAGCAAGGTAAGGGAACAGCTTCTTGCAAAATTAAGCAGAGCATTTAATCTTAGCACACCAGATACATGCCTGAACTACACATGCTTCATTGACTTAACACTGTATAGGCTTCCAGTTATGATATATAATGGAACTTCTAATTGATCCCCCCCAGTGTTGTGAAGTGAACCAAAGCAGTGGCAGCTCAGGCTGGTCACACAGTGGGAATCACAACGGGAGCTGCAGTACAGGTCCTGTTGCAACACAGCCTTCTGCTTGGTGTGTACTGGCCTGAGCTCTGACTTTGTGTTCTGCCCGTGCTCAACACAGAAGGGAAAAACTCTGGTGGGGTCCATGTCAGCAGCAAGGCAGGAGCTGCTTTTCACCATGAACTTTTAACTATAACCAAATCCCTTCCCAAATGCATGTGTATTTTATGCCTTACCTTTTTCTGTGAAGGCTTCTAGTATTTAGTCAACTGATTAGAGACAACAGAAAAATACTTTTTAATTAAATAATTCTTATTCAAGCAAAATTAGGGATACTAAGATAATGTTGTCTATAAATAAGAGGCTGTAGCAGTGGAAATATCAGCAGGAAAGCAATATAACAGGAGAGCTTTCTTAGCAGGAAAGCAAAGTAAGGTTTTTACAATAGTGACATCCAGTTTTATCCTGGGAAGAGCTATGGTACAAACATGCAAAGCAGGGCAAGAAGATTTGTTTAGAATCCATCTATAATTCAGCCAGTTAGGATTTTCAGTAGATAGACTCCCTCTTCATGCAAGCATTTCAGAACAGCAAGAAAGTGCAGAAATATTTTGGTTTTGCCCAAACCTAGGAAAACACTTGGTGTTCAGATCCTCTGTGTGTATGCACAAGACACACACTGTTTCACTTCACTGTACCTTTTAAGGATTACTTGGTATAAAGGTCTGGCTAAATAAAGTCCTCAAGAAAAATCCTGTGCTGACCCCAGAAGACAGGGTTGAGTCTTGGAAGGGAAGCAGCAAAGGCACCGAATGGTTAAAATCTGGTTTCCGTGAGTGAGCGAGTATCAGTGACCAGGGCAAGCTCAGGCTCCCAAGGCTTAAAGCCTGCTTGGCCCTTGCTGGGACCGGGCAAGGTGCTGGGGAGAGTCCAAGCAGGGCACTAGACCATGGCTGTGACAGCAGCACTTCATCCTCGCTGCAGTGGCCTTCCCTCACTGCCAGCTCCTCCAGGGGCACCAACGCCTGCCAGCCTTTGCCAGTTATACATCCAGAATAGCGTCCACTTCGGCTAAGAGAGAGTTTTGTATAAGCAGCAAGAAGTTTAATTATGTTTCCCCTCTAAATACCTACTAAAATCTGAACTGGTTTGAGGAGGAGGAGGGGAAAAAAAAGGGGGGGGAAGAGGGAAGGGTTCATGTGGCTTAAAAAAAAAAAGTCCCAAACATGGAACCACCCATCTGAAGAAAGTCAAAACAGTTTTTAAGAAAAACACGAATTCAACCCCACTAAATACAAACAATGACATAAGTTACTATGAGACATTACTGCAGAACCAAATGTATTTACTCAAAAGAGAGTATTTGCTGCTGAACATAGCTATACAAGTTAACAGTTGTTTAGAATCAGATACTTACAAAAAACATTTTTAAGCAAAAGAGTCTCTCTTAAAGAAAAAAAGAAGGATTTTCACATGATCTCACTTAGAAAAAATCTGTTTCAAATTGCCCTACGTGTCCTGGCCTCAAGCCCATTTTTACTGAAGGCCTTTCCTGTACAGTTCCATAGGGGATGGGAATCTCTACAAAGTTTGCCTTAAAAGGACGTGTCAGATGCCCAGTGTATACCGTGTTATGCAGATACAGAAGCTAACAACTCTGAGTACAAAGAAGTTTCTATCCTTTATTCTCCGAGGCAAATTATAAACTATTAGCAGGTAAGAAAAAGCATCCAAATTAACGTTCTGTCAAAAAAAAGACAAGGTGAGACAAAAATCAGTGATGTGCTGCTCTCCCACAAGAATGTGTGCATCCATCTATCTTTAATGGGTATTGACTCAGCAACAGGACTATAATCAGTATTTTTCTCTAAATCTTAAACTAAGTCTAACTCTGAAACCACACAAAGAGCACATTCATTTGTAAATTTTAAACAAGCAAGCATTACTGTAATGCAAATCATAGTTTTTATTTTCTGAGGCTGCTAATCCCACTTAATTGTCATGACTGTCAAGCTCTATTTGCTTTCTTCAGAAGTGTTCTAGTCATAGGAGGTACACTGTGAGCTTGCATTCAAAGGATGCACAATACTTATCTCATATCCTTAAAAATTAACCTTAGCAAGTTTTATGATTTTCTATCACCAGTGTAAGATTTACTAGAAGTTTATTAATCCACCATAAACAAGGCCACTGTAATACACTTTATACAGGCACAGAAAATGCTTTAAATTTGAAAGTGCAGACACAGTGTGCTCACTAAGGTTAAACAGAACAAAAGTTTCAGCAAACATCCTCACTGTTGCTTTAGTTGTGCCCCATGCTGGTGCAGCACTGGCAGTGCTGTCTGTGCTGTCCCCACACACAGGAGCAGACTTGTGCAGTGCTCCACCTCTGCCTTGACATTCATGAGGCAGCAGGAGCTAATCCTGGCTATGCCATGCCATTCATCACCTTCCTCCCGGAAAAAATGGTGTAAGATGAGAGGCAGAACTGGAAATGACACCCCTCATTCAGGGCTTAACACGGGCAGTGACACCTGCCCTGCAGTTCAAGCACGGCCTGCGCTGCTCCACGCCTCAGGTCTGAGGACTCCAAAAGACAACTGCCAACTTTGCAATGAAATGTCAAAATTTACTGGGGATTTAAACCATTGGGCAAAGGAAGTTAACTCCTGTGTCAATGGTTTACAGCAACAACTGCCTGATGTCCCTGGGGCAGCCACTTTCACACATGTGTTTAATCTACTCCAGGGCTCCCGAGCTGTGACACTGGGTACAGGGCATATCTCCCAGGAGGGGTTGTGCGAGGGCTCCCAAAGGCAAGTCTCATTGTTTGTGGGCTTGGGCAGGTGAGCAGAACAGGCATGAGTGCTAACATCCAAGCTGCTGGCAGGAGAAGTGTTTCCATGGCAAGTCACTTGCTTCTGCTCACTGTAAAAAGCTATGATAGCTCCTTGCTATGAACTATCAACCCAGTGCTATAGAGGTTCCATCCCCATCGGTCTGTACCTCTTATTACTGCTCTAGTATTAATACTTCTATTGAAGCAGCCACAGAATTGGAAACCTACACTCAGTCATGCCTAAGAGAACAGACCTGTCCTGAGACTGTAACAGTGAAAGGGGAAAATGGATTAGACACATCAAGGTAGAGCAGACACACTGAGATAGACAGTAAAGGATGAAGATGAGTGAAAACACTGTAGGTAAGATTCTCTGCTGCTGGATTATCTTCCTTGTTTAACACCAACAACAAAAATCTAATTAATCTGCATTAATACAAATTCTCAGTCAGTATGAGAACTCTTCACACATGGGATCTAACACTAGGAGAATACAAATTAATAGGTTACTACAGCTTAATAAAGCCAGTGATTCACTAGGTTTCAAAGAAAAAAAAAAATCCTCTGTAAAATTTCCAGCAAGAGACTAAACTCATGTTTCAGCAATTGAGGTGGCAAACACGTTCTCAGAAGTGCAAGAGGCATCTGCCCAGAAAAGGAACACGGCATGGTTTGGAAGTGGAGGGCAGCAGGACCATGTTCAGGTGAGTGTTGTTGAATGCATGTAACTGAAATTTAACACTGTCAGTCCAAGCAAAACTAAGCATCAGAAACAAGTAACCAGCAGAGAAATCAAAAACAAATAGGAGAATTCTCAAAAATTGGTTGCTGATACATTAAAAAAATGTATCTGAAGACTAACTGACAAAATAGATGGTTTAATTTTTTTATCAGCAATGTGTTTTTAAGTGATGCACGTAGTTATTGTGCCAAACATTGACAAGTTTAGCTATGGAATTATTCCACTGTCATGTTTATGTTTCATGGACAGTTTTGCTGTTGACTCAATTATCAAAACTGTACCATTAAGTACAAAGTTATGAAGTTCACTTGAATTGCAGATCTGTTATCAATGCCTGGATCCAGCTGGAAGAAATTCACAGTTCTTTGAAAAAAATACAAAAATTGACACAAAGAGAAAAGTTTTAGTGCTTTCCACAGTGAAACTGATATTTAGCTAGGAAATGTTAACCTCAAGAGCCATGATCTACTATCAGAAACCATGAATTAACTGGAGCAAACTGAAGTTTAATGCTTGCTCCTATAAATTCTTCTGCCATTTACTCTGAAATTCCCTTCTCAGTATATATTTCTATTTCAATATTTCTAGGAGCACCAAAATACTAGATTTTTTATTTATTCCTCATGCAACAAAATGAAGATTTGTATAATGCAAATGGTCATGCAGGCTGATTTTATTTTAAACTAAACATCTGAATTTAATTCAAGACTTGTAAATAAAATATATTACTTTAAAAGTTACATAGATGTCTACGTGCAAGAGAAAAGGAATGAAGAGATCTTATACTGTCACTTATGATGACAGAAGATATTGTCCTCTGCTCTCAAAGCCTAAATTTTCACTGCCTTTATCCAGGACAGTCTCAATTTTTATTACATCATTTCAGACAACATTAATAGAAATGCACTTTGATCGCCAGCAAACATTCTTACCTATGGTTCATAAAATTTGGTGAGCAAACCTAAAGGTTTGTTAAAGGAAACTAGTCTAGAGGAAGTATGGAATTGTAAAGCAAATCTACAGTAGGAAGAGCTGCATTTTAAGAATGGAAAATGGTATTTTTCTGTTTTGAAAGGAGGAGTGAGAAAGAGGAAGGAGAGAGCCTAACAGCTGAACCACAGACAACCAAAACTTATCTCACTATTAAATCACTAATTAAAAAATCTGAAAGTTAATGATTTTAACCTGCTTCCCAGATAAAAATATTTATTAAAAGAAAAAAAAAGTAATTTCTGGAGTAAGCAATTAAATCTGTTTATTTGGCCTGTAGCAGGTAAAATAGAGGACAAGAATTTTCTGCTCAGCAGTTTCAAGAGGAACACAATAATCATACCTAGGACTGGTTTGCATTATTCACCACAGACTTCAATTCTTTTTCATTAATCTGTATTTGCCCTCAGGAAGGAAAGCAGGAAACACCACTGCCCTCCTGCACACTTGCAAAATAGGGAGATATTTTGTTTACAGGCTTCACTTGTCTAACAGCCTTCACTTTAAAACGTTTGTTTCCCTTCCTCTTCCATCTTGCCACAGCTTGACCTTTCAGGGTGGCAGCTGCAGGGCTGGGATAACTCACCTCAGTTACTCTGCTTTCTTTAGAAAGTTTGGAAAATGGTACTGACCAGTGACAGCTTCCTGACACAGGGATGGCTCAGAAGGAAAGTCAGGGACATGCAGTAAATGCTATGCAAAATTTAACTCCCCATACAAACCATACTCCTGCCTACCCTCACTTTCTTATGAAGATGAAACTGGCACTGTATCAAACAGAAGAGGAGGGAGAAGATAAATGCCTGCCCCATACAAAGAACATTTCCATGGGAAGGGTGGAGTCACTAGGAAGCAGCTGAATGAACTGGAACCTCTCCTCCTGCTGCCCAATGTTCCTGTTTGCTCCACACCTTCTGCAGAGAGACAATGGAGCATAAATCAGAGACAAATATAAAAACGAGTTTGCAGCTTTATCTAATTGCATCATCATCTCATGCTATGTCAACCTCACGTACTGCAGAAACTCCCCCATTGCCCAAGAAGAAAATTATTTCTTGCCTGCAGAGGAAACCATCCATTTCAATCAGTTTAAAGGGCTCCCCACTGAATATTTGTTTTGGATCAAATATCTTCTGTGATCTCAAGTAAACAGGGAATCAGCTTCAAAGGGATTACACTAGCTCGACTACCTACACATTTCTCATGCAGACAAGTTTCCTTACAGCTGGGAACCAGTACACAAACTCCCTGCTTTCTTTGTAGGAATGAGGAAAAGAGATCCCTAACAGAGACCAGACACCGTATTGGTGTGAACTAAGGTAAGGAGCAAAACAAGAGAAGGGTGGAGCCTCAAAAGGACAAAAAAAAAAAAAAAAAAAGGAAAAAAAGCCCTAAACACCAAACTAGACATAGATTTTAAGCTTAGAGACTGAATCCTGACCCTCAATTAAATGAAATTCTTAAAAAGTAACAGGACATGTTATATTCATCTATTGAAATACCATAGCAATCAAAAGTTCTCTCTGAACACTAATACACTGTCAAATGAGAAAATAAAGAATAAAATCCAAAACCAAAGGATTTTTTTATCCAGCACAGCTGGACTCTCAGGCAGCATAGCTGTGAAGCTGTCTGTTTTCTGCAGAAAAACATTGCTTGGGAGCAGCACTGAAAATTTCTAACATGGGTATCTAACACTATCATTCAAGCAGGGAGGTACTACAGCTACTCACAAACATTACCCCAATAGCACATTAAAAAACGCGTAACACAACAGTTTGCACAAAGGCCAGTATTTTAGAAAGCGTGATTATAATCAGTAGCAAAAAGTGATCCTCCAAGAGTTGGAAACTAATTCTTCAAATCTCCATGAGACAGAAAAATCTGGAAAAAGGAATTTCTGATCTTTATGGAGACATTACCTGCTGATCCTCTAGAATTATACAGATGAACAGACACACATCTAACCCACAAACACATGCAAGATACTAGATTGGAGGGACACAATATATCTGTATATAACACAACTGCTTTGAAATTTGATCTCTTACAGTGAGAACAACATTCAAAAGCTCAAAGCTACATCTCTTCTGGAGTTTTTGTTGTTCATTGGAGGCTTTTTTGTTTGCTTGGATTTTTTGAAAGGAGATGAGTTCATCCCTCTTTGGTGCACTTGAATTATTTTCTATGGCACTGCTGCACTGACATTTCCAAAGAATGCAGCAGAAACCTGCAAACAAGTAAACTGGAGCTGCCCCAAAACATCCATCCCTCTGCAATGTTTGCATTGAAGGCAGAGAATGTGAGGAAAACAAAACTCAGCAAGATGAAGTAGAAGGTCCTTTGCATAAAGGTGTGAAATACACCAGTTTCAAACCCTCTGTTAATGCATGGGCTTGGAACAGTTCCTCAGGAGGGCCTAAGGAAGCTGATGGCAATAAGAAACTGAAAGAAAGAACAAAGAACTTCTTCCCATCTTGTCCCCATTAAGGGATCACTGTTAAACCTACATAATTTTGTCAATAATTTTTAAAGTAGAAGAGCATCTACTTTCTTCCTAATGCACACGCAATAATACACAACATGTTTTAGTCTTTTTTTAGGTTTGGGTCGTTTTTTGGGGATTTTTCAGTGTGTAATGGTGTAGATAAATCACTACGTTTAGATGCTGGAAGCAACCACTCTGGAAGATATTTGGTTACATGATGTCATCAAACTTTGCAGCAGAACCCACAACCATCCTGAGAAAGCCAATAAAGAAAGAAAGAAAAAAGTTATTTTGTAAAGCATAAATTACAATGTTGAAAGGAACTACTTTTCTCCCTGCTTTCCGTTCTACTCAGCTACAAGTAAAACAAGATTTGGGGATCTGCCGAAGCCCGAAACCAGACACGCATGTGAAACAACCGGTTGTTAAATACCACGTTTAGATTTTAAGCTTGCGAATAAAGACACTGAGAATCAACTTATCCCTACTTGTTTAGAGGTGTAATTTTTATTGCAAAGGTTTTTCCTCTTATCAGGTAATTGTTCGCTGCAAGGTAGCAGCCACTGTAACAGGACAACATGAGACACCTTTTGTTCCTAAGAATATGAGAAGAACCTCAGCAAAGCCGCCCGCAACCGGCGCCCA
>VZRV01003482.1:2197083-2231512 GCA_013398115.1 Falcunculus frontatus
GCGGCCGCGGTCCGGTGCTGCCCGGCCGCTCACGGGGGCCTCCGAACTGCCGCATGCGGTGGGAAGCCCCCGCCGGAGCGGGATGACGGCACTGAGGACAGGGAAGCCGGGAGGACGGCGGTGGCTCTGTGTTCGGGGCGATGGTTGCTCTCGGGCCCTTCCTGGGCCGTGCGGGTCCGCCGCCGGCGAGGAGGGCTCGGGGAGCCCGGGCAGAGTGGGACCGGCCGCGATGGGCAGAGCTGGATGCTGGGGAAACGCTCGGCCGCTCATGCGACCCTCTCTCTTGCGCTGTGCCGTGGCCTGAGCTACTTGTGAAATTCCTTGAAAAGGTTACGGAATATCAGGAAACTTGGGACAACGCTGGGAGATGGAGCAAGAGCGAGGAAAGATGTGCACAAGTCGTCGAAGTGAGATTGAAGTGTAGCAGGACGATGGGCTCATGCTCGTCTCAGTGTCACAGTTCCTCTGCACCATGTGCTCCTGGGCACGGATCCTGCGGGAGCCAGCACCTCCGGAGTTTGTTGCGGGTCGCTCCCTTCCCTACGGCGTTAAGGCACTGAAGGACAGCGCTGAGCTGTGTTAGTGGCCGCTGGGGAGCCGATGGAGTCCCGTCCCTCTGTGGAAGGCACAGGGCACACACGAGGTTTGCGTGCTGGGCATACCAGCGGGATTACACCGGATCCAGCCCAGGGAGCGCTCGTTCCTGGGAGCCAGCGGTGCACCACGGCTGGTGGCTTCGGCACTGAAGCCACTCTGAAAAGCGAGTACACAGTGAACACTTGGTCCACTGGTTGAAGTCCTGACCCGAAAATACAGCAGTGTGTTTCCTTCAGTGTTAAAGTCACCTTTCAAATACGGTTAAATTTTAACAAATTTGAAAATAAATATCCTGAGATGATCCACTGGTAGGACTAGTTGGATAAAGCATAGCAGGCTGTAAGGCTGGCTGCTGGAGCTGTGGCCCACTTAGACACCTACTTGATATCCCACAGATAGAACAGGTCTGTGCTTCAATTTCATAGCAGAATATTAGGGCTGAGTGGTCTAACTCCAGCTGAAACCAACAGGCCTCTTTCAAAAGACTTGTGGTGGGGTTGTAACAGTCCTGAGGAACTTGCAGGGCAGCCCGGGGGTTGTTTCGTACTGTGGTGCTGTGGATCAGCTCAACTCAAACCGCTTCTCCACTGCGCTGCCTCTAAGGAAAACAGCCAGGGCTGTTCCTAATTAAAGGAAGCAGAGCTGCCTAAAGAACCCATTGGGAAAAGGAAACTGTGCAAGAGAGGCAGGAAACCGAAGAATGGGGTGAGGGAAATGGCAGTTCACATAAACATAATGAAAGTTCATTAGTTTTTAGACATTCATGTTGGAATAAACTCATCTTTCATGACCTCAGAGAACATGTGATTTAGGGCTAGATCCAACATCCTCCAAAGTCCTTGGAAATGCTTCTATTGACTTAAGTAATGTTGGATCAGGACACTGTTTGTTAATGCTCTCAATCATTTTTGCTGCAATACACAGTGGCTTGGGAAGTTTGAGACATTTACGGTTGGTATGATTTTTCTCAGCTCCATAAATTATATGTTTCATCAATTTTGGAATAAAATGGTCCTGATTAGTAGCAGACAAAAATACGGCCTACCATTTTCTTGCTGTACAATTAGGTTTAAATTATCCTCCAAAAATCCTGTCGTTTGTGGGGGTTTTACAAATAGGGTACAAATACTATTTGTTGTTTTTATGCTGATACTGAACATCTGATTAGAAAACTACCAATCTTCTGGGGTCATTGCTGCCTTTTATTTTGTGATCAGTAATATGCTCACACCCTGGGGGAAGAGGTTGTGCAAGAAATATTTGAGTGTAGTTAAAAAACACATTCTCTTTTGCATCACTCTGACAACACAAAGCAAATTTAAGCCCATTGGTGCACTACAAAGCAGCTGGAGCATACTGGGCAATCTGGCTCATTACGGGTAAATCTCTTATCTTTGCCCTATTTTTCCACATTTCTTATTACTAAGGCTGTTTGTATGGAAAGAGGATTTGTATAAGAATTATTCCCCACCTGAAATCATAATCCTCTTTGTGACATTGTAATAACTTCTTCAGCCACCACATGTAATATCATAAACACGCGCTGATGACTTCAGTTGGAAACTAGAGAAAAAGAGCACTGAAGAGACTAAATCTGTTTTCTTGGAAACATGGGCCATAATCTCAAAAATATTCTTGCACATGCATTATTATAAGCATATGTGTAGCCCAGTTAAACTCCCTGAGTTTAAATTGTCCCATGTGTAATTCCACCATAATCTATAGAATTAATGTGGCTCAATCAAACTTTCAAAACCACAGCTGATTTCTGTATTCTGCTCAATGGCTGAAGATGTGCAGGGGGGAGACTGTTGAGTCCTACTGGTGGAGCCAGGCCTAGCCATCTCTGAGGTGGAGCATTGCCTCCTTCCTACCCATCTGATCCTGATAAAGGCCCTTGGTTTAATCAGCTGGCTCAGCTGAGGAGGAGTGGAATGATTTCCCTGAAGGATAAAGGGAGTTCGTTTGGGAGAGCTAAACTGTGTACAGGAAGATAATTTGCCAGGATGAGCTCTAAAGGGTGATAGATGAGGGAAGGAGGAATGCTTTGCTGAGTGGTGTGGCTGGTCTGAGGGAGAGGAATAGGGTTCTGAACTGGGGAGAATGGTGGTACCAGCCATGGGGCTGGGTAGAAGCAGATGAAGAAATACACCACTGTGTGTGTTTGTGGTCATGGGTGTGATTTTTGCCTGGAGCAGAGGAGTAGGTTCCTGGGTGGGAAGCGGGAGCTACAGAGCTTGGAAATAGTGGAGTGCAGGGAGAAATCAAAGCAGGAGTTGTCCTGCCTTGGTACAGGCAGGAGGGGACTCGGGGAGGAGGGGTCCCACACTGCACTGCTGTGGATGGAGCTCGCTGGCCTGCAGGTAACTGGCGGGGAGATGGCTAAAGACAGCACTGGCCAAGAGCCCGGTGCCTTAGGAAGGGGAAGGATACTCCAGGATTTCTGAGTTGCAACTGTGTTGTCTCCTAAGGATTAAGAAAAAAGAATACTTGTGAGTGAGGGTACTGACCTGGTGAGGCCAAAGGAAGGCTGTACTGCTCGCTCCCCCTTTGATGTGCCTCAGCAAAGAGGCAAGGCACTAAGGCCTTTTGCAATTCTCTTGAATTTGGGGGAGTCTTTCTCAGGCTGCCATGTCAGTGTGGGAGCTACTCCCAGTGTTGCGAAATGGCCTGTCCCAGGCTGGTAGTGACACCAACACTCAGTAATGTTTTAGCCTAATTAACTTATGTGACTAAAGTTATTTAAATTGCTGTAGGATAAATACAGCTTGTGACTCCAGTAAGACTTGAATCTTACTGATGGTTAAGACCAAACATTAGCAATAGCATTGAAACCACAAAATAAGAACTCTACAGAAGAGCCTTAGGACTACCCAAAGCTGTTCCTAATCTTTCATTTATTAGGATTCCTTTTCAAAATAATGCATGTCCTAGGTAAGCTGGTATCATGTTTATTCATATGTTACCTCAAGTATCTACTTTAAAACAATGTGCTCATACTGCTAATTATTTGAAGCATTCTGGGGATATGCAGCATTGCCCTTGGTACTTGGATTAAACATGCCATGCTCTATGTGTGCTGTATTGCCTCTCAACTATTTTACCAGACCATTCTCATCCCATGAGAGATCCTCTTGCCTTGTAGAACAATTACTGGTACTAAGAGGTGTTCGTAACCCACTCCTCTTTCCTCTGTACCAGACTACAGAAGACAGCCTTTTCTCGACAGTCATTAATTCTACCTAAAAGTAGCTTGCAAGTGTCTTAAAATCAACATCTGGAAAAACTAAGTACATAGACTTCTTTCAAATACCACAAACTGAATCATGGGGCCAAATTCAGCCTTGATGGAATTATTATCTGATATCTGTGTTTTCACTACATTGCTTGAGTAAATTCCCTTATATGGAGATGTTTTCTGAGATGCACATGATGCCAAAATGCTCAGAGAATTGCATAGGACCAAATCTAAAATACTGAAGAAGGGAAAAAAAAAAAAGGAAATTCAAACACAGACTTTTCTTGAAAGTATGTTGGGGTGGAAATCCCTCATTTGAGAATGGATTTTAAGCAATAGTTCTGACAGTTGCAATACTGGGAGCCCAGGTCTTAACATTGGGAAAGACTCCCCTTTGTGACTAATTTTTAAGGACATATGTTACTCATGTTTGTGATAAAATAGCTTGCTGAAGGGAAAGACTTATCTACATGTTTATGTTTTTAGGGATTAAGCTGTATTTAAACCAAAACAATATATTCATTTTGTTAAAATATCTAAATGTTTGCTTCTTAGTCCATCACTTTTTCATTGATTCTAACACTGATGTCATCTTCTGTCCTCCAAGCTTTTATGAGAATAGGGGGATTTTGTTACCTTGTGTTAGCTGTATGTTAGCTGTGTTAGGGTGTTAGCTGTTCATAAATTAAGGCAGACTTTTCTGCTTTTTTATTTTTGTTTGAGGCTCATGGCCTTCTCTTAAGATGTGATAGCTGGATTCTTATCAGTGGGGGTGTAGCTAGAAGAATAGTTGAACGCTGAAGTACATTCCATGCTAATATAGAAAAAAAATTAAATACCATTTACCAGCAACCTGATTACTGTTGGGAGTCCTGTGTTGTTGTGTGCCTCTCCCTGCCTCATCCCTGACTGGGTGGAAGGCTTGCTGCTGATGCTGATTTTTAACTTGCTAAAACCAGTACACAAGCAGAAGGTAACAAAGGTCTTCAGATGGCTTGCTGTGCAATCAAAATGCCTGACATATTTTACAATTCTGTTCCTCAAGCACAGGAACAGCAGTCTGTTGGCTTGCAGCAGGTGGATCAGAGTGCCCTTTCTCCCTCTTATTTGATGGCTCCACTTCTCCATCAGCAGGACCTAAACACTTGCAGCCAGACTGTGTCACCAGCATACAGGTGCCGAAGGGTTTGACTCTGTGTTAACAGCCATCGGCTTCATTTCACAGGGATGTTTGCCTACAACAACAGTATAGCAATACACACAAAGGAAATGCCTGCAGGGACAGCAGTGCCACCAGAACTGCTCCTTGAAAGGAAGGCAAGACTTGGTGTGTCCTTCTTCATTGTTCTATTTCATGTGTGTGAAGAAAAACCAACTCAGCTCTTGTATCTCTACTTAAGGCAAACTTTGGTAGGAAACTAACTTGGCACCATGTCTTTATGCTACTTGTAAACACTCGACCTCTTAAAAGGGTGCCCTTTTCCTTCTTAATTGTTTTGCTTCTGATGGCTCTTCTTAAAACTTCCCACTAGTCACACTGCAGCTCCTGAAGTTCACTGGGCCACTTCCTTGGCAGCCCTGGATGAGCCAAGGCTGGGCCCGACCAACCAGCCCACACCAGAATTTTCCCTCCCCGTGGCAGAGGAATGAGCCACAGAGGATGAGCACACACACATCTACTGCCAAAACTGTATTTGAACTGTAATTCTGTAATGACAGAGAGAGAAAGGCCAAGTGGTCTTTGCATAAGCTGCTGCTGCTGCTGCTCTGGGAGCTGAGGGAACACCCCAAGCCACAGGCACCTTTGCCCCGAGGAGAAGGGGCTGCTGCCTGACTGCCTCAAAATTATAAACACGGAATATTAAGGAGGTGTTCCACTCTTAAACTCTGAATGGATGAAAAGTTAATGATTATAACACATTAATTCTAATGCAGAATTACTTTAAAGCCTGAAACTTTCCTCATTTTTTTAATGAATATTTGTGAGTCAGTTTTGCCCTCTCTTTTGGAGAGGATAACTCTATGAAGGAATCAGAGGAAGGGAGAAAACTCTAACTTTGTGGTATTTTGTGCTTCTGTAATTCTTGGCTTCTAGCTACCACTTTAACTTTCCATCTATACATACGAAATATAAATTTTCACATATATATTTTGAAGAAGCAATTTCTGTCTCTCCAGGATGCAGAAGTTATTACACTTACTATTTGGCTGATGCCTGCTCAGCATGATCTGAGATTGATTTCAACACTTTATCTCCCTTTCTGAACCTCCAAAATTGATTTTTATGCCACTTGAGCATGTTCTCCTTGCTTTTATTTCAGCGCAGCTCTTAACACGTCTGAACAAATTCACATCCTTCAAGGACTGGTGTGTTAACACCAATTTTTTTCTTCATTCTCCATTGTATTCCCCAATAATAACCTCACAAGATAATTGATTTAAAATAGTATGTGGTAACTTTTTTTCATGCAACTTCATGCTGCATTATTCAAATTTATTTATTTGGCTGCCAAACACAAAATAATTGCAACAATTGACCTGTGAACAGATCAGTTATTTGATGGTTAAAGTCTTCATGCTCACTTATTGGAACAAGAGTATTCTTGAGCAGTGCTGATATTTTAAAAGGTTGGTTAATTATCCAGTAATAATAACCTTTATCCAGTCTAAATAATCAAAATCTCAATATAGAAAAAAAGGAATAAAACCCTTCTCCTTGCTGCCTAATTCTGTTACTTATTCCAATTTTAATTATCTAGACAGTATTTTCTAAATGAGACTAATTCCTTGTCAGAAATATTTTCCACCTCTGAGATGGTATTCTTACAAGTTTGAGAAAATGTGCTGGTTTTGCCTCTCTGTTAACTTTAGTTCATTATTCTTCTGTGAAATCTCATGATAAAGCTATACTTAGAAATTAAGATAACTTCAAGAGCAAAACAAAACTTGCAAAAAAATAGCAAGTGATCATCAGAGTGCTTTATAGGGTTTTTGGGGACTGGAATGGTGCAAAGAAGCAAAGACTGCTGAGTGTTGCACATGAGTGACTGGCTGAGATATAGTGGCATTCAGCCAGAGGCTGGCTACCATGGCATGGAAACTCAGTTATTACAATAGTTTGGATCCCAAATCTGTTTGAATAAGAGAGGTTTCAAATAATCCATGTCACTGTTAATGTACTTCAGTACATGTCAGAGGATGTGATTCAGACTTGGGGGAGAGAAGGGAATTAAGAATAGCTGATGCTCAGATAACTGAGACTGTACCAGAATACAGAATGCTGAGGTTTTTAGCCACTTTATCCCAGATCATTAATCTTGTCCATTTTATGCTCACATTGCATCCCGCAGAACTTCAGAATTTCCAGATGATGTTGAGTGTGGGGTTTTTTCGATGGTTTCTTTTTTTTTTTTTTTTGCTTGTTTATTTTGGCTTCATGGTTTTTTGGTACTATGGAGAAGTTTTTTTTCTCTTCTTTTTTTTCCTCCCAAACTGAAACAAAGATTTAATATTTAAAATAATTATTTGCTTAAATTTTAATGCAAGCAATACCTATTTTTTGAAACTCAGTGATATCAATAGGGTGTACTTAGTGTGTGTTAGGTGTGCTTGCTCAGTAGTAAATGCAGTACTGGGATGTAAAATTTACTCAGTAGTAAATGCAGTTCTGTATCTGCAGTTCCCTCGTGTGTTGACCCATCTCCAAAAGAGGTTATGGGATGGAGCAGAAGGTACTGGTAATGTTTACTTGTAAACACAAAGGAAAATTCTGGTCATGTAGGTTAAAACTGTAAGTAAACAGATACAAAATAAAGTTCTATCTGAAGTCTTTAATAAACTTTCTTCAGAGGAAAAGCTTGGCAAACGAGCACATAGAAATGTTCATTACATCACAGCACAGTGCTGAACTGTGTAAATTCAGTCTAACCAGCATAAAACCCTAAGTGCTTTGTGATATATTCTGATTCTTCAATAAATCTGAAGGAACTTGAGGGTAGGAGGTGTTTGAGGGCAGCAAGGCAGCAGCAACGATTTCTCTCCTCTCAGAATTTACCTGTTCAATCTTTCCAAAGTAACACTTGATTTGGAAGCAGCTCTCTCTGTATTTCCTCAGCCTTCCCAGTATACCCCTAGTGTTATTAAAAAAAAAAAGTTAGATGAAGATTTTCATTAATTATCTCTAGTCTGGAGTTTAATGAAAAATACTTGTAGAATTGGGATGTGCTCTGAGATAATTACCTTTGCTTGTCAGTGGTCACCTTCTATCTGGAAGTGACAGAAGAGTGGAGATCCTTCCACCAACAATTTTTTTAGGTATTTATTTTCTATCTAACTCCACTGAAAAATCTGACTTAGTGTATCCTGTTATGAAGTTACTTTTTAAAGGAATTATTACAAGTATTAATGCAGAGCTACTAAGATCTCACTTGACTGCTTCTTTACAAATACAGCTACATTACTTTTAATATTCTTCTTTTCAGTGTGGATATAAGAAGCACATTTAACTGTAATTCCCAGCTGTCATGGTTGCTTTTTTACAAATGGGTGCCTGCAAAAACAGGCCCTGTTTACTGCTTCTGAATAATAATTTCTGGATTTCATCTTGGCAGTGAATGTTGGGGAGATATCCTTTAAGCCACTGAATTGGAGGTTAGGACATTCATTTCAGTGTCAGCTGACATCCCAAGCTGGATCACAAATGAAAAGCAGCAGAGTTCAATTGCAGTGTTTAACAATAAATCAGGAAACTCTAATTGCCAAGCTACTGGCAGCTGAAAGTAGATTTTACAGTAATGCTAACTGAGCAGATCTGACTGTTGATATAGCATTACAAATATCCACTCCTTCTTAAACTGAGTAGAGGATTTTTTTGATTTTAAGAACCTACTGTGCACTGATGCATAGAAGGGGTAGGATTATGCACAGTAACTTCACCATAGGGTCTAAAATACTTCTTAAATCTCAATATTAAAAGAATACTACAATTTTGTTATAGACTCCTTCAAAAGTTATTTGCTGCATAGTGCAAGGACAATTTAATCCATTTAAGAATATTCTCTTCCTCTGAAGTTTATACAAAATCTCTTTGAAAACTTGTTTAAACCCAGTACAGTCCAGGTCATCTCACGGCATAGTCATGAATACCTGATTTTTGTATTAAAAACACCCACACCCCCAACACATTGCCTCAAAAAAAAAAAAAAGGCACTCCAAACTGCAAATGAAACATTCTGGGTGGAACAGTGGACTAGTGTCTGTGCTACCGTTCATTAATTCATCAATTTAAAATATACTTGTTTAATATGCATAATATCTTAGCTGATAAAGTGTTATGCGTTTTTTGAAACATTAAACATTCCTCAGAGAGACCCTCGTTTCCCCCATTTTTGTCTGTTAAATATTATGACCCTTACTCTGTCTCTTGTTAGAGAATAACAAACACATCAAACATCTTGTTCAGCTTTGTTCCTCAGGTACATGCAAAGATAACACAAGGTATGTGTAAAACTCACATTATCAATCAACAAATGAATCTTTTTATAGCTGCATGCATCATTAAAGCCTATCCCTGGCACAGCTAAATGTGAGATTGCTTATTTCTGTTGCATGCATATTTCTGTCTGACTAGTTAATGAACTGGATTATAAAACGTTAAAAATTTTTGGGCGAGGAAGTAAAATAGATGTAAGAAATTCTAAATGGGAAAGGTTACACTCTGCAGAATAGTGACCTGAGTTTAAAGAAGTGTGTCAACAAAGGTCCATCTTCATATATCGTATGCCACTTTCATTTCCTTCTCTATTGCCATTGCAGCATGAAACAGCAGTGCAGAGGAAAAATGTTGTCCAAAGCTGTTACTGTGAGAGCTACTGATTTTCTTGAATTCTTGTGCAAAATTCTGGTTCTTACCGAGCAGCTTATGCAAGATGACCTCTGCCTCTGAGTACTTCCTATTGATTTCAACAATACTGGTCATGAGACTACCATTATGCTATCAGGAAGTATGGTCATTGGAAAAAGTCAAATTAAAGTTTCGGGAAGGTCTAGAGCTCAGTTTGTGCTGTGAGCAACCCGAGGGTCTGTCAGAAGCCTTCATTTCCATTAAGAAGATGTAGGAGATGCAGTTGCTAGAGAGAAATGGTGTCAGCGAGTCTCTTGTGCTGTTTGCTAAGGACTAAAGTGTGGGGCAAAAATGCCTTCAGTTGGATGGTGCCACTTGGCACTAAACCAAGTAAAGGTTTTTGTGCAAGTGCCACTCTCTAACTCCCTCTGAGCTCCTCTTCCCCGTAGGCATCCTACTTTCTCTCCTGTCCCAGGGAAACTGGCTGCTGCTTGGATGCAGTCTGTGATTGCACATTGGCTAAGGCACACTGATAAGCTCATTTGGAGGTGAAAATGAGGTTGGAAAAGGTGGTCACTTTGGGTCTGGATATGCTCTAGGGCCCCTTACACAGATTTAAGAGGATCTCTTTGCTTTACAAACATGACTGGCATTTGTATGTTTAAAATTACCTATGCACTATTTGTATACAGCAATCTTTTGTTTGAAGGCATTAACTGTCCTATGTTATGACAGGGTGTTTTTGCACGGAAAAACAGGTGTCTGAAGAATTGTGTGAGTACAGCTTCAGAAGTTGTTTTTGAGACTTTGACTACTGTTCCCAGAAATCCTTAATGTCTTGCAAAATGTAACAGCATAACTTTATTGGAATGGTCATGGCTGAGTTGTAAGAATTTGAATAATTGGCTGAAAGTAGATCCGTCTGTTTAGCTTTCTTCTGGTATAACATAGAAATAATCTCTTAAGCTGTTTTTATCAAGAGTCAACCTTTTTCTTATATAGTTATTTTATTTCTAACCGGTGCTCCTCTTTTACCTTCCCTTCCTCCTTTTTAAAAATAAGATTAACCTGTCTTTAATGTACATTATATGCTCTCCACTCGGAGACAACCAGGTCAAAAGAGAAGCAACTCTGAATATTTAATATTTGTCAGCTAATGCATATCTAGATAAAATAATCTGATAACTAAAACTCATTTAGAATTTGGCTTTCATGCTAGGACTCAAGGAAAGAATTTCTGGATGCCTTCTGTTCTCTTTGAAAATCTTTGCCAATTTTGATGGTGATATTTCCATAAATTCATATTTGTTTTCTTTAAGAATATATTTCTTCCTCATTTTGCTTTAAATATAAGGTATTATGGTTTCCTCTTTTGGAAAATGGAGAAAAAGAAGTAATGTATTTTGCATCAAACATTCCTTGTATGTAATGTGAACGTAATGTTTGCCATAATATTAATATTTAAGAGAAAAAATAAGACATAGCAAACCCCAAGAATCTAAACTTAAGGAATCCAGTCAGCGACCTTTAAGTCTTTGGCTAGACCCTGGGAGGGCTGTTTTCTGTTCCGTGCTGGGAGAAGAAGAATGCAGCTTTCCCTTAGAACAATAGACTATTTGGTCGTACCCACCTTCTAAAAACAAAAGATAAGAAAGAGCTTCTCAATAACAAAATGCTAGTTTACTTCGACTCCACTGTGCTTTTGGAGAGAACTAGCAGTTATTTGAGATAATCTTTTCAAGGAAAAGTCACTCTGGTTGATAACAAAACTTCCTTTAAGAGAATTTGAGCCAGAAGTCTTTTTTCTGAACTGTCTCCTATGGCTGTCATGCAGTGTTTTGTTGAAGGCTTTGGTCAGAGTTAGGCTGTGATCTTCCCATTTCTGAGCTCTCCAGAGCAGTTCTACCTGCTTCAACTCCACAGACTTCTGGGTCACTTCTAATCCAAGTTTTCACTTGCTAGAATTAATTATAAACTGCTGAAAATTAAATGCCCGTAACTCAAGTAGGCACTTGAGCCAGTAAGGGAAATAGCAGTACCAGGGAATGGTCCTGTCCCAAACTCTCATAGCCAACTATCTGAATTAAAAACCACTTTATTTGTGCTGTTTTAGCCTGTGTTTCCCATGTTTCCCATGACCAGAGTAAGAATGTGCTGTTGGGGGAACACAGGCTGAGATACTCTTGGCTTTGCTCCCCCCGAAGGCTGGCAGTGAAGAGAAGTGGGTAAAGTCTTCCCAAATCCTTGAAAATGAGACTCCTCTTCATCAGATGGCCCAGAGCAATTCAGTTTTTCAGGACAGCCTCTTGTGAAGAAATCTACTGTTACCTTCTGAGTGTTTACATGGGAGGTTACAAGTCTGAACAGGCAAGTTCTTTCTTTTAGCAGTAGTCATTGCCACGCAGCTGACAGGTGAAAGAAAATTCCTGGAACTCCACAGTGTTCAAAGGCAGACTCACAAAGTTTATGAACCCGCAGTTGGAAAGCACACCAACACCACAAATCCTGCCCTGGGCAGGGCTCTGAGGGAGTAGCAGAACAGGCAGAGGTGCTTTCACTGAGGTATAAATCCCGGGCAGGAAGAGGATGGGAGCCTCGTGCTCTGCTCTGAGCAGCAGCAGCACGGGCTCGGGGCCGGCCGGGCCTGGCTGTGTCTGTGCGAGGCGCTGCAGCCTCTTCACTGCCGGGCCGGGGCCGTGCAGCACGGGAGGTGCTGCACGAATGGCAGCACTCACTGCCTTGCTCTTCCCGTGCTTCTCTAAACCTCAGGGCAGCGATCCTGCGCTGCTGCCCCTTACTCAGAGCAGAGGCTGCCTCTGTCCTCTTCCCCTCTGCTCTAGTTCCCTTGCAAAACAGAGAGCAAGATTCAGGAGAGAAAGCACCGATCTAAAATAAACTACCGCAAGCCATAATAAAGTCCAGTGTATCTCCAACTTAGCGAACTATCTGCAACTGTGCAGAAAGTCATGATAAAATAGTCCTCACTCCAATTCACGGGGAAAAAAAGCCCTTGGACACATCAGATTTACTTCAACCAAGTCATTTTCAAGGACCTCAGTATGTGCTGCGCTAAGTCCTTCTCACATAGCCTTAATCTATTAACTGCTCTTTAATTTCAGGCATAATCTTTGTTAAAACCCACAAAAACTCCCTGTTCTGAACTCACATGTGACCACATCAAGGCCCTCTACTTATGCTGAGGATTATTAAGCCTGTTGGACAGGTTATAACAGCTGGCTTCCCCACAGGCCCGCACAGGGCCTTGCAATATCATGACAGTAGTTTTCTGCACAATGTTTTCTGATGATTTCTAATGATTTTCTGCATCAAGCAGCCTGTTCCTCTGGACCCTTGTTTCCTAACAGCAGGAACCATTGTTTCTGTTGAGCTAAATTCCACCCCCATTCCCTACCAGAATAGCCGCTGCAATGTTTTGACATCTGACGCTGAGGAAAAGGCTTCCGAGAGAGTCTCCTCCTGCGGCAGCCCGAGGAGCTGCCCTTGGCCTCACCAGCCCGGCTGCGCACTCTGGAGGGCGTTTCTACTCTTCTCCGAGCTTTTCTCTTTGTTTACGTTTCCGTAGCCAGCCACATAGCTCTGTGTGTGTACAGACGACAGATGTGTTTATATTGCTTTATAGGTGGGATAGTTGTAGAATTACATTTTGCCAGATGAATGTGAAATGCTGGAGTATGCTTTCACACACTTACTGCCAACAAAATACCTTTTAAAAGTTGTTCCAATGTATGGGATACCATTTTTCATGGCAAAGTCTTAAGTGTATATTGTACTGTTGAAAGTAAGGTCCTTGAAATGAGAAAATAGCATATACTGAAAGTCAAATTCACTGTATCAGAAAAAGAGGGAAACTCTGTTCCTTCCCTTATTACTGATTTTTTCCCTCTATTTTAGAGGGTGAACCAGTTCAATTTCCCCAGCTGACAGTTTTGCTCTGTTCGATGTAGATTCGGTACAGCTTTTTGTACACAAGCTTTGAAGAAAGTACTTCTTAAATTGGTAAGTATTGTGCCTGTAGCATGACACTTGTCACCTTTTTATTTATCTTAAGAAGTGAGCAACAATTTTCAAAAGGTGCACAACAGATTATAAGGACAGCTTTGACAAGACCAGAGGAAAAGTAATACTGATTTAATGCTCTGGGGGTTTTGGAAGACTGCAAAGTACAAACTGTCATGAAGCCAACTTAATATAACTGTTTCCTTTATACTCTAAGGATTCACAAGGGACTTCACTGCTGGCATAAAGGAAATAAAGCCCGTTGTGCTAGAAAAAGACTTTGTTGCTTACAATTTTTTAAATGACACAAAGTTTCCTTACAGGAAATGTTACATTCATACAAATTCCCATATTTATTTGTAGACAAAAATTACCATTCACATAGCAGGAAAACCAGATGAAAAGAGAGACCACATAGACTTAGCGCCACTATGGGTTATTGCTGAACAGACCTACATGATAGCAATAAATACAACTACACAAAAATTTTACTTAAATGTAGAGAAATCTTTATTGTCTCATTTTTCAGTACCAGCGTAATTTCTTAACAGGAATTCCTGAAAATAAATTACTACAGGAATGTGAGTGAGGAGCTTGCAGAGTCCATTTTAGGTAAAGCTCAGCTTTTCTTCTGTTGTTACACTATTCGACCAAGATATACTGACTTGGGATATTTTTTCTTTAGATCAGGCCACTGAACAATGAAATAATCTGAAAAGTAGTACAGAATCTTTCCAGACAGGGATAAAGTTTCCACACGGCAGATGCTCTCTACATACACAATGATTGTTCTCTTTATTCGTAGAAGGCCAAGCAGAAAGGCAGATAAACAGACAGGAACACATGTTCCTGGTCCATTGCACAATATCTAAAAGAGATGAAACACATTACAAAAGTAAATGATGAGTATTTTCATACAGTAAAGAATTAAAAGTGTGTATATTCATTTAACATTACATTTACACAAAAAATGTATTTCAAAAGACGTTTAAAAAAACCCAGAAAAGGCAGGTGAATATGGAAAAAATGGGGGGAGAGAGGCAAACAAAAGACATTATTTCAAAGTAGCTGTCAAAAATACCATATTTCTTTACATGTCATGAAGGAGGAAAAGAGCTCTGAGATGGCACGGTTATTTCTGTAAAGGACAAGTTTACAGTTCCTTGACTCATGGGTATATAACCAAAACAGCTTCCACTCTCAGTCACAGCTTTGTGTTATATCAGTATCAGTCATGAAATCAGTACACATAATAAAGCCAAAGAAATTTAATTAGGATTAAACCTGGGATCCAGTTATAAACCTCTTAAACCTTGGCTTAAGCGAGGAAAACACTTCAGAGTTGATCAAAAATGTGCTGATGAATTAGGACCTTCACAAGAATCTATTAGCTGATAGGTGTGACTAGGTTTTATTTTTTATTTTTAACAAACACAAGGAGACAGTTACAAGCATACAGGAGGAAGGTGTTTTGGCAAAAACATGTAATGTCCTTGGAGCAGAGGATCTCAAATTCACTTATAAATGTCAACAATAAAATAAAGTACTCTTTTAATTTTAGACATTATTCAACTGGAAAACAGACTGCTTAAAAGTAAAAGGTTTAAACAAGGGTATATTAGGCACTCCACTTGGTATCAAAATTGATTTCAGGCAAGAAATTTCTTACTAAACTTAAATACTACCATGTAATCAGCACTTTTCTGCACAGCTGGGGTTACATGGAAATAAAGAGTCCTTTTATAAAAGCATGGCCCCATACACCATTTTTTTTTGTTCCAAGTTTACCAGTTTGTGAAAGATATTATACTGCTGGGGGGAAAAAAATCTGAGTTTCTGCTTCAGGGCTGTAACAATCAGTTCAGAACATTTCCCTTCCTGCTTCATGACAAGATCCCACTGATAAACTGGGAGCCTTAGTTAAAAGCAACAGCTTTGGTGCTACAGAGTTCCAAATTCTCTCTGTGCTTTGCCTCGATCATAGCCCCAGAAATCCAGCTTGGGGATGTGATGACTGCAGTGCTGTGTTTTCTCACCACCATCAACAGACTGCAATACTTTTCTAAAAATGTCCTGAATTTATTGTTGATCTTAATTGAACTGTTTAATTAATGCAAGACTTTGCTGATGTTTTCTCAAAGTCCCTTACAAGTAACATGCTGTATACAGTTTTAATCTTGAAAGTTTAGGGTATCAACATCCACAGATACTTGAATTTGAAACTTGCAATAGCGTACTTATTTTGTATTATTTTTGTATTATATAGCTAAGAAGCTGAACACATCAACCCTGCATACCAGAATTTTGAAATCAGAGTAATACACTGTGGTTTCAAACCTCCTGCTGAGCCTGATTTCAAGCACATCCATTCTGGTACTTTAAATCCTCCTCTACAATCTACTGAGAATGAAGATCTGGTTTTTATACATTTGGCTTGGTGAGTAAGGACTTAAACCAACCACATATGCTGCCTTTTTGCATTTCAAAGAAACTTTTCCATATCTGTGAACTAAATGATGCATTTTGTCGTATTTCCTGGAAAGTTTGATTAATTTGCATGGATGCTGACTGCGATACTGCTACATGGCTACTGAGATGTAACTTAAGGCATGTTTAGGTATCTCTGTTTGTAATACTGTTTGTTACTGTAGTGACAATAAAGGCATAGGAAACAACGTGTTCTCCTGTGTGTGCAGGCAAAACCCACCAGCATCCCTGCAGAAGCTGGGCTGTTTCAGAAAAGTGCGTAAGAAGCACCTAAATCCCCAATAAATTATTTACTACTTACTATTTTTGTGAGTTGAATAAACAGTATAACTACTGATTTCCTATACAAAATTCAGCTTTAAGTGAACAGACAAAAATGGGCAGCACTGCTGAACAGAAACTCCACTTTCCCTTCCCTTTGGTAGAGCTACCTGGAGTACACATACTGTCTTATCTTCACTGCTCCCTGAGCCCTTTCTCTGTTCTACTGCCACCCTTTCTCCTGTCCTAACCTCAGTGCCATTGTTT
Source organism: Falcunculus frontatus (assembly GCA_013398115.1). NCBI lineage: Eukaryota > Metazoa > Chordata > Aves > Passeriformes > Falcunculus > Falcunculus frontatus. Next base: position 2,213,793 of record VZRV01003482.1, read on the forward strand.
TCCATCAATTTCTCTCTACTCTACCCAATCCTCTGAGATGTCTCCCACCCATCCTCTCTTCTGTAGTTTTCTTTGTGATCACTGGTGTTCATCTCTCTCTGCATCCCTGCTCTCAGGCACTCTTCCAGCTGTCTTCCTTCTTGAATGGCTCTGCACTCTTTTAGCCTCCATCTACTATGAAAGCTCAAACATTGGTCCCTTACTTTCCACAGGCAACAATCAAAATTAAAATACCTCTCCTATATTCATAGGAGAGGTATATAGGTTTTGATATGATGCACTCAGTTTATACTTTCTACTGACTGTTTATAATTTGTAAGCTCCTTCTCAGATGCTCTTTGATGCATGGAAAAGTACTTGCATGCAGGAAAGAGGATCAGGAAAATTATGGACTTGGCATCTTTAAAAAAACCATGATCTGATCATAACTCATGTCCTCTGCTCTTTCCCCTTTCACACATACGGGTTCAAACAAGACAAAGCAGATGTGGCTCTATAGGATTTCTGTATGCAAAATGCTCACATAATACTCTGATTATAGATGTTCCTGCCCCAAAATGCTTAGATTTAGGAACTGGCCCCTGAAAGAGACTTTTATAAACCTGCTGAAGCCCACAGACAAATAGATCCCTATCTGAACTGGGGCCTGTGATCTGTAAATCTAAAAATTAACCTTCAGTTAACCTTCAGTGCGTGTCTACAGACATGTCCTACCTAGAACTGGTGCAGTTGCAATTGCAGTGGCAATTCCCCTCCAAAAATCTGGTCTGACCAGTCCTACTTACTCCCTCTCACACTGCCAGCAGGAAGGGAGACCAGTGGTCCTTCTGCTTGGAGTCCAACATCATACACTCTTCAAGGAATACAGGGGAAACTTCAGAGAAAAGAAGTATGTACATTATAAAGAAGAGGAACCATTGCAGAAGGTGTAAAGTAGAAATGCTGCTGCTCAGCTCCTGCCAGCACACAAACTGGAAAGGATGATGGAAAGGAACTGAATCATCTACAGCCTTCCTTAAAGATGAGAATATGAGCACTCCTACTAGTGAATTTCAAAATGCTATTCAAAAATAATTTTGGGGAATGATTGATGTCTTACACCTTGAAAAAACCAAGGCTTTTGCTTTTCCCTGCCAGCAGAATACCAGTATCTCCTGGTGAACCCCATGGCAATGATCAGTATGCTGTGGGGGAGAGGCAGGAATCTATTGGACAAGAGGGGACCAGGGCCTCTACAAGGTCAAGCAGCTATTGAGGGTGTTTCCCTCAAATATCTATTTACAATTATCTATTTCCCTCAGTATCTATTTACTTTAGCTACAAGGCCGCCTGTTGAATATTTGTGCTGCATGAGATATGTCTCTGAAAATCTCTGAGTTCAGCCTTCCTTAACAAGGCAGCAGAAAGGGAGAAAGAAGAGGCAAAGACAATTTTTGTGTCACTTTTGTGACCTCTTGAGCTGCAATTGTCCAAGGACTTTCCGGATCACTGGGGATTCTGACTTCGTTGCCAAGAAGCTGTAAGGGATTGCTCCAGAAGCCAGTGTTTCAGGTCTCTCTACACCATTTACATGTACCTCTAATGCAAGGAAATGTCCAGCTCACTGTTAAATTGCCTCACTGGCTGCCTGGGCTCACAGCTAGGTCTATAAACTAAGTCCTACATACTAAAATTCTCTGCCAATCCAATCTAACCAAACTCTAAACAGCACAAAAAACTAATCAAGCTGTATATTACTGGAGGTTTACAACTAAAGGATCAGAATACAACATTTAGCTTCAACAACTCTATGCATCTAATTTCCTATTAATCACTTTTATACAAAAATGGAATGTTTTTGCCTTTGTGTTTCAGATATTTTCCACAGCTGTTGAAAGAAAATAAGCTAAGCCAGCAGCCTGGGAACTGCTGGGAACACTGGCACACGGCATCACTGCTGATAAAAGCTACTTTAGAGTTGGTGAATGCAGCACTGTAGCAGAGTGACATTTACCAGTGAAAACACTGAAAGCAGAGCTTGCAGCTTCACTGGGATTAAATGTCACCGGTTAAAGCAAAAATGAGTAAAGCAGAAAACTTGCAGTTTTTCTCATAAGTACGTAAGCATACAATTGCTGTGTATCTTTTAAAGAACAAGTGTTTAAGTACTACTTCTGTTCCCAAATTACAACAATCAAAAGGAGGACAGCACAAGTCCCCCTAAACTTAGTAGAAAGTGGAAAACTAATTTGTTTTGCTTTGCATAGGAAACTGGCAACACCTGCTGTTCTCCTTAATGACTTCTGCAGAGATTGGCCTTTTGTCACCTGGTCAAGAGCAGAAAAACTGCCCTGCTCCCTGGGGCTGGGGAGGATGGCAGTGTGGGAATGCTGTTTGCTCCTGGGGGGGGAAGTGCATGTGTGAACTGAAGATTGTGCTGCTTACCAGGCATGGAGCTACCTCCTGGAGTGCCTTTAGGACACTGCTTGGACCTCCTTCATTCTGGTATTGCTCCCTACTCCACAGTACTGAACAACTGGAGATAGGACTAAAGGAATAGGAGGTGGTGGTGATAGACAACTACTAAAAGAGGCAAAGGCAAGTGGAGTGATACAAAATGGACCAAAGCTAGTCTAGTAACTGAATTATATATGTGTGTATATATATATATACATATGCAAGTCCTACTTTTTAAACTTCTATGCAATACCTACTTTTTAACAATGTAGGAAAAAACCCCATTAGGTATTTCTATGTTATAGGAATAATGAATGCTTTTGTTTGTGTGTTTTTTGTTTTGATGGGGGAGGTGGTTGTTTCTGTGACACAAGAAGAGAGACTCTGCAATGAATTGATTTGTATTCTGCTGTGTAAATTACAGCATCTCATGAGCTCACCAGCACTTGCTTGGTTTTAATACTATATTACTATTTTGAAAACTTCACACTCAAATACTTAAGCATGTCGAGAGGGAGTGTTGTTATTGAAGCTTTTGCTAGTCTTACTCTTTAGTACATCTGAAAATTTAAGTTTTGAACCTTGAGAAAAATTAACTTAGAATTGTTAATACTTTTTACAGTGTAAAGAAAGCAGGAACCTTTTTCAACAGTTCCTCGTTATTGCTATTGATGGGGAGAAAGAAGAATTTCAGGTTCTGTTTGAACAATACAAAGATCATTAAACTACCTACTGGTTTATTCTTTTTGAAGAGTGAAGATCTTATCCACTTCACTTTCCTCCACCACCTGCATATAAAACCAGCTAAAACTTCACACCCTGCTGTTTGAACTTACCTGCAGAATGCAAGGTAGGACAAAAAAATGCCAAAAAACTAGCTGTGTAGTCTGATGTGAATCAGGTAATTAAAGGAGAACTGAATTATACCTGGCTACACTTTTATCTTCTACTGTCTAAATCACTCAAATCATCAGGGGTGCAAGAAGGAAGTTACAGTGTCCTACAGCAACAGCTTGTGTTTGGGCTGGTCAGCAACTGTAGTTTGTAGCATTGCCATGAAAACCTTTCTTCTTCACCTCTGGATCTCACTGGTACAGTAGCTGTTGTTATCATACAATACACCCAGTAAGTGAGGTGCTCTTCAAAACAAGCAGAGACATGTGTGGTTCTACAGGCAGATTACCTAACCAGGATAAATAAGATTAGTGAATGCCAGAGTGGGGAAGAGAGAAGTGGAAGTGGACTTAAATCAGTACATTACACAGCTGGGGTTCTTTGTTTCTGAGTATTACTTTCATCATAGAATGAAATAGATTGGGAAGCATCACCTTTTACACAGCTCTCACTTTGTAAAGGTTTGGGGAGAGAGAGAAAGGAAAATCCTACCTAGTGGATTTTTCTAAAGGAGAAAAGGAGAGCTTCTGCAAAACCACTAGGAACTGTATGTAAGGATTTAATCATAACAGCATCAGGCATTGTCACTTCTGCCTTCTAGGCCTGACCCAGAGTTACCAACCCATTGTCCTCAGGGGCAAGAGACAAGGGAAGAGGCCCAGCTGATGTGATTTGCATCAGCATCCACATACAAAGTAGTGAGGGAAGCTCCTGGATTTTAGCAGAGCGCAGGAGCTTAGCTGTGGATGTGGCTATTTGACACTGTAGAGACTTAAAACAGCTCAGGTCTGCTTGTGGGTATGCCCAAGGGCTTTACTGATGAAAAGAAAAGATATGACTGGGGTCATTAAGAGTGTCAGAAGTTAGGCAACAGCTTAGTGAGGAAGGTTTGAGAATCTTCATTTGGATGCCTAAAGAAACATGCAGGCTTTAATTTTTTCTAAGGAGTCTAACCTCAGGCACCTTACCTAACTGCCCCTGTATGCCAGGTGACAGGGCTGTCATTGGGATTAAAAGGTCTTTGGAGTGGTAGTTTCATCAGCATACTTCCCAGCCTAGTTGACAAATGTAAAATGAGAAACACAGAATGATCAATTAAAAATAATAATAAATGACAGCTGTGAGACTGGTACTAAGGCTCAAGTCTATGAAAATGTTAGTGTTGGTTATTAAAACATTACAAGAACACCCAGTCTGTCAGTGGGACCAACAAAACAGCTATTGAGTCTTTTGAGAAACTGTGGGAGATGGATAGAAGGTTGGTTAAGAAAGAACAAGATTAACAAAGCAGATACAGGGTGGAGAATACACTAACTCCCTACCTACATTACTATGGAGTGGGTATGTGGTTTATTGCTGCTGACAAATTAGTAGGAAGTAGAGGAAATTTGACTTAGTGTAGATGAAAAAGCTGGTCATAAAAGAATTCAGTAAAAGGCCTTTGCCACGTAAATGAAATGGTAGTTACTGAACTACATCTCAAGCTACAACACTAGGTACTATCTGGCTTTCAGCAACGTCACCTTGGCTGAATGTGAACCTGAATATATAGTCTTGGTCACCATGAGAAATACCATCCAACCTTTTAGAGCCTCTTTACATATAATTTTTATATACTGCTTATTCTAGTAGCCTGCTTCTACTCGAAAGGAGAAATTAAATCCAAGGACTTTCAAATATACTCATGTATGTTGCTAATAGTGGCCTAAAATGAGCCTTTAATTGCAAATCTCAGTGTCTTTCATTAATTGGGCATTCGTTTAACTTCAACTTGAACTAAACATGGCATTTAAATGTACATGAAACATCTCTTGAGCTACTGCCTAATCACTGAAGTTGGTATAGCAAGAATGTGCATCAAATACCTGCCTGAAATATCTTCACGGTGTAAAACCTGGAGGTGTTGGCAGTCTGTATCTGCATACCACTGGTTAGATTTAGCAAGACTGTTATGCTTTATAACATACATGGTGTTCATTAGGTTCATAATGAACCTGATAGCTGATGAGTTAAGACCCTTTTACGTCTAAAAATGCCTCCTTAAATCTAAGCTAAGATCTCAGTTCATCTTTACTGCTACTTCTGTCCTCCCTCTGAAAAGGAGTGTCTATAGGCACGTCTAATGAGCAGTCACAGAAAGGGCAAAGCTACAATGCAGCTTTGAACCAGCTGACTGGAATAGCTTTAGATGTTTATCTGTGCTCAGCACAGGGTAATTCCGCATTGTGGCTGCAGGGTAGCTGTACACAAGGTAGGAGGGGTGAATAAGACTCATTTTCATCAACACTGAGAAGTTAAACATTCAATGCTTTCACTTTGGTTTCTTTTTAGATGAAACAATTTGTATCAATGGAGGTCTTAATTCAGTGTTCTTACTCTTGCTTATTTTGACTGTTTTGATCCAAGAAGAACAACAGTAGATCAGACATACTGTCAATCTGCTCCAAAAGAATTACAAACACTGGGGAAAGATTCAGTGTACAAAAGAATGCAGAAGATAGTCCTAATATTGCATTATACAATGTTCACTTGTTATAAAATGAACAGAGAAAAAATACTACCACCCAGATTTTGTAGATTTCCACAAAGTTCCAATTAGAACCGTGATATAAGGGACAATAACTTACTATTCGTCACAGTAATTTGTGAGAGTGTTATGAACTTAAGGCATTTTGGGCAGGGCACAAAGAATGGAAAATCTTAGCTAAATGAAATAATGATCTCCTTTCATTTAGCTTACTGTGTAAACACTTCTGTAACCAGAAGCCCCCTCAGTCAGTTTAACCAGTCAGGGGACCAGGCATGTGTGATGGGATGTGCAGTCATAAAAGAATAGGTAGATGCTACAAGCATGGTGAGCTGTGCAGGTTTCAGGCTTCTAGAAAGAAGTTTAAAAAGGAGAGACTCATTCAACTGACAGCTGGTGGGGAGGGAGAGACAGCAGAGCATGTACTTGCTGTGCAAATGTAAACTTACTACAGACTTCCCACAGGAAGGAGGCCCTAATGTGGGAGGACTGCCTTCTTAGCCTGATTTAACCCAGGCTTTTCCAAATAGCGGTCATCTTAAAATATCTGCTTATTTCAGGCTCTGTAGAGCCCTGAGACAATAGGAACTGTTGAGAAGTGTCCCCAGGAAAAGAAAAAAAGTCTGGCCCTATGGGTCCAGGATGTGCAATCTACTAATGAATGGAGCTTTATGCAGCATTTCTGCACAATTCAAGGTGAAATTTAATTATACTAAAGGATAGCAAATCACTGACCCAATTACATAACCCATCTATGGCTGAAAACAATGACTGGATACAATATTTTGCAGCTTCTGCTGTGTGGTAGGTGCACATCCTTCGTTTTCAGTTTGGATTTCAGGTATGCCAGAATGACCAGGATAATAATGATCCAGACAAAAGGCTAGATCACCTGAAAACCTAGCTTCAGGGTTGGCAAACTGGCCCAAGGAACAATGGTTCAGTAAGCAGCAAGAGAAGTGAAGACCAGTTTCCTTTGAACTTGTATCTACTGACTGACTTCAAGCATATTATAGGAAAGATGTAACTTTAGTTTTGTCCTTTTTGTATATCAAATAATCTGTGTAAGATGCAGTAATTATCTTTGGAAAAAAATCTCTGTGCAGCTTGTCTAATTTTCTGTAAATACGAAGGATTTGCATCCTTTTCTAGATAACGGATCTTACAACATCTTGTTCTGGTTTTATGTTTCTTCTTAGCCTTTTTCTCAATGAAGACAATAAAAGTCTCTCTTCTCTGGACAGCTGCCTGTGTTCATGGTAGGAATTTGCAATCTTTGCGACTGCATGCTAAGTCTGGCTGCAGCTGATGAATGGTTTTAGAAGCTTTTCTGGGGGAAGGTAGGTGTAGGCAGTGTGTACTGGCACAAGCCTTTCCTTCCCTGGAATTTTAGGCCTCTGTATAGGAAGCCTATCTAAGGCAGATAAGATGATATAAAAACTGCCCACCATACATTCACCTGCAAAACACTCTCACACTTATATTTCTATAATTCTTGGGTATAGAAACACAAGTCAGTCATCACTTCTGACATCTTAATTGTTACTTGGCTTAATATCTCTAAAGGGACTTAACTTAGCAGAGTGCAGATGCTCGTAACTCAGAAATGGGCCTCCTGAAGATGTTCTCAAGCTGAACAACTAAGCTAACTTTTATATTTCTAAAACTCTCTGGAGGCCCACTCCAAGTGTGGGTCAAGTCCTGCAAGACAGCAAAGATCTCCTGGAAGTCATTCAGTTCTTTCTGAACTTACTGTCTTGAAGAAGGGTTTGATGGAACTGACTTCTCATGCAAAGTAAACCAAGAAGCTTTGCCAGATTATTGTGAGATACCAAAGGGACCCAGTGCTCATCAAGTAAAGCATACATCAAGTAACTCCTGTGCTGCTGGGTTTGCTGTTTCCCTTTTGCAGCTATTTTCACTCCACAGATAGGCTTAGGCTGGCATAACTAGCATATCTGTTTTAAATCTTGCCTTTGTGCACCTAATGGTTTTGGGCTCCCTTTGCAGTACTTCTCGTCCTGCATTTCTGGACAACTGCAACATTTCTGTGCTTCTCTAGCTTTAGGTAGAGAAGACTTCAGTCATTCCTTCATACATACACATATTTCTGTCAAGCCTGAAATCAAATGTAAGGATCTGGGGATCACTCATACATACAAATGACTAAGAAGCAGCTCGAAGTTGTTTAACTCCCTCCTGCAGTTAAACAAAACCAGTGTCTAGACTGAAAATGTACAGCACCCTTTGTAAGCTCTACTGTTTAAAAATATGAAGCTCTCAGCATGATGTAATACTGTGCTTGTTTCTAAACTTGGTTGTTGATTTCCATGCCAAAAGTTATAGATGAGTCCTGTGAATGCCAGCATTTGTCCCAGCCTTTCTAGTTCTTTACATTACTAAGTATTACATTTTGCCAAGAGTAGAGTAAGTTTGAATTCACTGCAAACATTTTTGTTGAAAGGCAATTAAATACTACCAGTTGCTTGACATACCATACAGTCTTTTCACTGGCAATGTGAGGCATTTTAATCCCTGAATCAGTCTCCTCGGATAAGTGTTTTAAAATCTTTGCAGCTCTCTGAGTTATTATATTTTACAGAATTCTTAAACTAAGATATGCACAAGTAGTAAGCAGCTTTCAAGTGGTACGTGATTTGCTGCAATGCCAGAGATGCTTTTGCCAGCTGCTATTGTGGTTGATAATAGCACCTGACAAAAAGTAATTGGGGTTGCCTTCCCCTCCAGCTCTTTAACCATGGATGAAGACTCTTTGGATCTCATTTTGAGACAGGGGTTACTTTAAACACTGCAAAGGGCTTAAAGGCCTTGCTAAAATGTATCCTTAATTTTACAAGGGCAAGTGTTTTTCAAAAACATTAGTCTTCCGATAGCTTATCACAGTTTATCAACCCCAACACCATTTCTAATAAATCTATGTGTAAATCTCACTGTCACCTTAAATTCTTTTGGTAAACAGAGAAAACATAGAATTAGATTAGTAACTTCCTGCTTCCTATATTAAGCTACGCAGTGATACTTTTCCAGTCACTTTCTTTTGCAATAAGTAAAAAAATAAATATACATTAACCCAACACAGTGGTGTAGCAGAGTGATTACTGAATATGTTACTCACATTTTTGTCTGCTCATGTAAACAAACTTGACTATTACGCCAATCAAAATCACTGTAGAAAGAAGAGCATGCCACTTCCCCCCCCCTCCCAATTTTATCTCCAGTTTTCAAAATAGGCCTGAAAAACAGTAACTGCAGAAAAAGCTACTTTTGTTGTTCTGTTGTTCTCCACACTAAACTGCTTTTAAAACTCCAGCAAGCGAGCAAGTAGCTTTTCATCTGACAGAAACTGACCAGTACTATTGAAGCAAATGAGATCAGATTACTCACAGCAGCCTCTCTAAACATTCAAAATATCACAACATAAAAAAGCCTCTTTAGAATTAGCCATACATTTCAGAGGGATTTTTAAGGTCTCTTTACAAATATCCTCTGTGCATGTATAGATGCTACTACTAAACCATGAAAAATACCTTGTAACTGTACTAGTTTTTACATGTTTCATTAAAATATTTTAAACCTCATAAAATATTAATTTGAAGTTCTGCTAAAATAATGCTTTTTTAAAAACTCCCAAGTTTAGATTACTGACTCCTTGCTACCAACTCTAGCAAGAAGCCAGCTGTAACCAAATTTTTTCTTACAGAATTGTAAGACTTAAAGCTAGGAGACCAGTGCACTGCCTTTTATGTTAACACAAAACTTTATGGATTGAATATCTCCATTGTAGTTTTATCATCTGACACCCTGAATGCTTCTGACTTGTTTAAATGTGTGGAATATTTCTAAATAAATGTAATTAGCATGAGAGTGCAGTTTTCTGAACAGCTTGAAAAAGCTACTAAAGTGCTGAGGAGTTGCTACTTCAGCAGTGATGCTTTTTTCATTAGATGAGATAATTAATGTCAGTCAGCCAAAGACTAAATAAATATGCATTGTAGCTCAAAAGTCCATGTAAGCACAAGAACTGAATCTGTATATATTTGTGCTGGTCTGAACCTGTCTGTGCCAGACTGGTCATACCATTTTAGAAGCAAGTCCAGCCAACAGGATAACCAGGCTTTCAGGCATAGTTTGTGCTGCTGCAATCCTGAAGAGATATTATCAGGAAGCAGCAATCTTGTTTTTGCTAGCTCTACCAGCATAACAAGGGAGTGACTCTCTGATGTTACTTGCACACTTTGAGAGGGAAAACTGGTATTTGCTATTCTAATTCACCAGCAGTGCAACCTGTTCTTTCTTAATGTATTGCTGCTATATTTAACATTAAAAATAGTTTTCCTGTGAATTGTAAATCTAAGCATACATATGAGATGCAGTCTGCAATGCGTTGATATTCCAAGTGCTTTTATGATGGGAATTAGCAAGTTCTCAATAAATTAAAATTTTCTTTACCTACCAAATCTGGTTTCCGTTTGTAGGTCAGAGGAAGAGAGTAAAGTACGGAGTACAGTGTTGTTACCACAGAGGAGATCCACGACTGTCTAACCTCGCGGCTTCTGGGAATGCGATCAAGGGTGAACTGGAAAAGAGCACGATGAGAGGAGCTGTTACTTTTCTGAGAATATTGTGGCTCCTTCTTACTAAATCTGTCTGTGCCAACCTTTTTAAAATTTCTTTTAGTCTAGTTTGGAGACGCTCGTGTATAAAAAGTATACAGTAAAGTATAAAGTACAGAGAAGTACTAGAACTACGCAGTGACTGTTTAGTCCCGTCTCAGGTTACTTCAAACCACCGGCAAGTCCCCGCAGTTGTGCGGGAGCGTTGGGCGAGTGCGGCACCTCGTGGGCAGCAGCGGCGCTCGGAGCCGCACCGCCGCCTCCGGCCTCCGCAAGCTCCCGGGGCATTCACACCGCAGGAAATGCAGCGGCTTCTCCCCGCCGGTGTCCGCGGAGCGCTAGTAAAAATGTAAAAGCAACTATCACCACCCTTTAAAGGAGTACTCAGTGAGTATTCAAAAGATATGCATGATGCATATTCAAAAAGCAAAATATTTGCAGAAAGAAATAGGAAAGAACACCTTATCATTAAATAAAAAATAGGTAAAGAAGTAACTTTCTCTGTTCTTTCCCTAAATGAAGATAATTCACTGTGCGTAAAAGGCATCAAATTAATAAAGCAAGGATATTTTCTTTTTGTTTTGAAACCCCGGGAGCAGGGAGCAGTTGTTGGGCTGCCTGCCCTCGTCGCAGGTGGCTTTACCTCGATGCAAAGGAGCTGCACCTAAGATATGTCAGAAGGCACTCCCGATGCCAGTGACATTTTTGACTGTTTAAATCAAAGACAAATGTAGTGGCTGCAGTGCAGTGTTCAGTGATGTTGACATGTGGACAGTGGTTGTTACCTCACTTCACATGGGACACCACATCATTACCACTCTGGAAGAACTTACACTGGGTGTGAGAAACTCTAAATACTCACAATTGCCCAGTTACTTCAAATGCACATTGCGAATTGTCACAGCTTAGTCCTGCTGATTTGCACCCCTGAGAAATGACGTTGTTAACAAAAGCTGTACGGTAAATACAAACGACAAATCTGTCTTGAATAGCAATAACTGGGACTTTTTTTAATCTATAAGGTGGAAAGAATAAAAAAACTCCCAACACTTGTAAATGCAGAATGGTAATTTCCTTGATGGAAATTATCCTGTTTCACTGTGATATGTTTCTTTAATAGCTGTGATACTGGAAGGCATTAACAGATGTTATAAACTGATTTTTTTTATGTTTTATTTGCAGGTGTCGAAACTCTGATTGCATTACTCTGACAACAGAATATGGAAAAATAAACATGCCCCCTGCTCCCTATTTGTGGTTATCACTGCCTCTGTTTCTTAAGGATTTGGAAGAGTTCAGGTGATAAAAAGAAATTCTGTAAGTGGAGTTTAGACCCTTGCATAGTACTCAGCCCTGCAAAAAATATGGGTATGGTAAGGTGGTTTTAGGCAGATCGGGGCTCAGTGAAACTATTCAGATGAACCTTCACTGTAAGAATGGTGTTAAAGAGTATCTGACAAAAAAACTGTACGTAATTTTCTTCATCATTAAAAAACCCAAATAATTTCAGCAAAACTTGGCAGGAACTCCAAACAGTATCAAAGCAGAAATTTACTTGTAGAATACAAGTAAAGATCAGGCTGATTTTATCTATACTTTTCAAAAAACATGCTGGAAACTTTGCACATCAGTGTCTATGTCATGTTAGGACTTCAGTCCACACATCGAACAACTCCTAAATATGAAGATGAAAAAACAAAACTGGGGGGGTTGTTGTTGTTTGTTTGTTTGTTTAAAAGCCACTGCCAGATGCTTTTGTAATCCCAGACTCTCATGTCACAAAGTACTGTCAATACTCCAGACAAAGGCACATCCTGTATATTTTGCTGGAATACTGCATAATATGTCTGATACCAGAAAAAGATTTCTCCCCTATCTACTATGTTGTCATATTGTTGCATTTTTTTCTTTACATCTTTAGTGCAGTGAGAATTTTTTTTTAAATTTGAAAACAAATGTTCCAAACTGGCAAGTCCATAATGTAATTTCAAAACCAGTGATATAGGCCTTTACCTAGTTAATATTGTTGTTTAGCAAGGATGCAAGGAAAAGCTGGTGGGAAACTGCAACTGCTGTGAATTATTATAATATGCTCAGCTGAACATACTGCAATGCTTGCAAAGAAACCGGGTTTACATAATTGTTTTTCATGCTGAGCAAAAAGATTTCTTAGCATAGTACCTCTCATGAAACATAAAATGGAAAAGAACATATGGTCAGAAGAGGTTTATGTAAAGGTTAGTTATCTGGTTGCTCATCTCGGACATGACCAGTGGGGGTATAGGAATTCATGTTCTTCAGTCAACAAATCTAAGTTGTCTCTCTGCTGCTAGAGGATGTTGACAGCAGCTGAAAAGGTTCTCTAGGAGCACAGAAGGTTCCCTGAGTAACAGCTCTGGGGGCATCCATGTGGAATAGTTGTGGTTACAGGTGGGGGGCAACAAAGAGGCCAGTGATAGCAGGACCAGAGACTTTTCATAGGAGTCATTTTTGATTTCTTTTTCAAGAGACTGAGTGGGTTGAGGTGCAGCATTTTTCTTCTCGTAAGCAAGATGCTCATTCTGGCTTTCTTTCCTTCTCCCTGAATAGCTGTTAGAACAGAGCCAGACCACAGATCAAAAAGAAAAATATCTGGGGAGGTGTGTGTGTTTAATTTTCTCTTATATCAGTGATTTTCTGTTACATCATTATTGTAATTTGCCTTCTATCTGGTCCTTAGTTCTGAAAAAAATTACTTCCTTAACAAGATGAGGAAGGGAATAACCATGTGTTGAAGCATTCAAACTTCTCCCCTTCATTTATGCAAAGCTGTAAGAAGCTACTAAGACATAGTTTTTAAATGTTTGATGATCTCCAGTGTCCCCAATAACAAAACACACACTGTGTGTGAGTGTGTGAAAGCACACTCTGAAAGTTAGCAAATAGATGTTACAGGCATGTGGTCTTTACTTTCCAAAATTTATCTTTCATTTTCACTCTGAATACTTTTGCTTGGTAGAAAGACAATGGTCAAAGGAAAATGAGCATCTGTTATCCAGACATCAAACTCAGATGCAGCCAAAAATGTTCCTCTGGCTTTCAATGTTGAGAGAAAATATAACTACAGGATCTGTTAGTAGTTGGAGGGGTTATAAAATGGAAGCTGCTTAGCAAAAATAAGTGAACTATGAAAACTACATAACCTTTTAATACTGAAAATATGTATCTTTAAGAAATCTAATAATTCGGGGTTGGAAACTTTTCAGGTAAGTAAACATGACTGTGTGAATGGCTATTTACCCAACAAGATTTCTCTGAACAGGAAATACCTCTCCATCCTTGGTGCACAACGAGAGGTGAAAGTTGGGGTAAACAAACTTAAAAATGTCATTCCTAAGTGAGCTTGTTCTTCACCTTAGCAGCAGTTGCCTTACATTAAAAGGGTTTATTCCAAAAATCACTGGTACTGAGTCCTACAGTCTTTTGTCCCAATAGGGCTGCTGAAGACAATGGAAGTGCACCACATGAAATCAACACTATGTAAATAATTAATTTACTGTGTGTTGTACTATTTGCTCGAAAGAACTTACGATTTTTGTAGCCAGAACATTCACTTCCATTATACTTATTCCACTAATACTTTCTACTAATTTCACTGGATGTCAGATCACACTTCAGGTCAGCAGTTCTGCTGCTGTCTGTTAATCATGCAGCAAACTAGTTGAAAGCAAGCAAACAGCTGAGAAAAAGATAAACAAGATATTTGAATTATTTTTAGGAGTTCAGCATTTGCTCAGGTCGTCAGCCAGAAAACTGATATTCAGAGGCCTTGCATCCCTCTTAAACACATGTTTAATATTTTATTTCAGAAATACAACCAAGACCATCTAGAAACACACAAAGCCAATACAATTTAAATAAAGGTTTTCTTAGATAAAATATTTTTATATATAATTTCTTCCAAAAAAATACTATGTGTCACTGAGGGAAATGCCAAACTAAAAAAAAAAATTTCCCTCTGCCGTATTTTTGCCCCAGTATTCTTATAGCTACAAGTAACACTTCAATGGCTAGCTGGTTTACAAAATTAAAAGAGATTTCTTTTCATCATGTTTTTCTTGAGCAAAGGAGAGCCTTCTCTGTACAGTCACTTTAACTACAATTACGTTCTCTCATCACTTTAAGTGGATTAACATGTTAAACAGGAGCAAAATGCTTTTAAGAGAAAGTAAGGAAGATGGTAATGAAAACTGGGAGCAAGAATGGCATTTGCTATTTTTAGGTATATTTACTTTTGCATTTTCAGTGTCTCTCTAGTACACCATTAATTAGTAGTGTTTATTTAGTTTACTTCTAGAACCAGTTTGCATAGAATGGCACCCTTAGTTGAACTTTAGTGCAAGTAATCATCAATACCTAGAAAACCAAACACACTTGTTGATCATATAAATATCCTTTAAAAGAACCACTTCCAAATTGCCTTGAATTAGAATGTCATGTTAAGATAATTTTTCTTACATGAGTATACTTAACAAGTTACCTGGGACTTGGAGAATGTTTCAGCCCTTTTTTGTTCAAAAGAACGTATTTTAGCTTCACTCATCTTATCTGAGTCCGCCAAAACATAATGTCTAGGAGAGTATGACTCTGACAAACAGCTAAGTAACCTCAGTATTTCTGTTGTGTGCCCACCTGTAAAACAACACAAGCTGCAATTAGTATATGAAAAATGTCATAGTTTTCCATTTCTTCGGCTGAATCAGTCACTTTTCATTTTCAAGCACATTGGTACTACTACTACCAGTGAGAGAGCATCTTCTGAGAGTAAAGGCTTCTATTAGAGGATGGCTGAGACTGTTTCAGTTACATGGAAAGAACTCAATTCCCACTGAAGTGGTATTGATGGATGTTTTCCAGTGAAACGGGATTGAACCAGGGTCACACAGGCATCTGACATTTGTGTTTACTGTCCAGTACACAGGGCAGAACAACCGGGCAAAGAGTGACACTGTAATCTGTACTCAAAGGCCACCCCATGGTGCGATGGCCAAAATGAAACTGGACGGGATCTGGCTCAGAGCTGCACCTTGGAAACAGAACTGCCACTGACCCTGCCCTGTGCCCTGTGCTGTGACCTGCCAGAGCAGGGGCTGCACTATCCCAACTCATCACACTGAAACCGGCCAGGCAGCAGCGCCATCCTGCAGCCACAGCAGTGGCAGCCCCAGCAGTGTCACCCTGCAGCCCCAGCAGTGTCACCCTGCAGCCCCAGCAGTGTCACCCTGCAGCCACAGCAGTGGCAGCCACAGCAGTGTCACCCTGCAGCCCCCGGAGTGCAGCCGCTGGGTGCTGACAGAACAAACAGTCCTGCTCCAGCCTCTGCTCTGCCCACTGCCCTTGAACGGGCCTTCACAACCTTATACTGCAGGGTCACTCTATCCCGGAGCTAAACTGGCACTAAACCAGAGAGAAGGAGAGGGTGTACTTACTGTGCTTTTTGGGAACTGGGTTAATTTTTTTTTTTTGTCATTTGAGTTTCCTGAAAAGCAGTTAGAGGGATACTGTAAGAGTAGAAGGGGGGAGAAAGAAGATTGTGTGCATAGGTAGAGTGGAGCAGTCTCACCTTCTACCTGTTGGACTGGATCAGACCAACATGAAACTGCATCCATAAATATGTAACGTGTTTACTGGATGTGTTACTTTCACTCTGCTGGAAGTTGCAAATCAAAACAGTAAACTAAATGTATTCTTACTACCTCCTGCTGTTTGGTGTCACTAGGCTCCCAAGAGACCTTTGCTGCACAGGTTAAGCACTTGTAGCTGGTGAACAACTGACAAGCAAGGAGAGCTGTGTTGCAGCATTGCACTAGACCTGGCCACCTTTCTGTACAATTTAATGCTGTATTTTTCAAATATGTGTGGAGATATTTTCTCTGGAGTGGTGTTTATTAAAGGTTTCACAAACTTTAATGCAATCATCTGAGCACTCACAGAAGAGCAGGACGTTTCTACTCAAAAGTCTCAAAGAATAGGCTTGAACATTACATGAATCTTAACTGACATGTATTATTTCACCTGGTAAGCTTGTGTATGGTGGAAGTATTCTTTTAATACGGACAAAGTAGATTCCAAAGGACTGAAGGAAAACACACACGTTTCCAGCCCTAGTGGAAGTAAAGATGACCTGAAGAATTATAAAACTGCCAGTCAAACTCAGATTGCAGAAAGATCTCGGGATTATTTCTCAATTAGTTGATGTTCAAAACCCAAAGGGATATTGAGGTGCTGAAATCACAGCTGGCCTGTATTTGTCAACTGCAAATTTTCAAATAATTTTTTGGGGGGTAAATTAATTGCCCTTCAGCTCTGGGGAGGTAACAAGGAGTAGCAGATATGTTTAGCCCCTTGAGCGTGGGGTGACATTCTTGCCTCTGACGGATCCACGTGCGACTCTTGCAAGTAAATCACAGCAAGGTGGTTTGGGTACATTGCAAAATGCCACGTATATAAGGGGCGTGCCAATCTTTGGAAAGCCGTGCCCTGCATCACCATCAGTAATTTTCAGTCAGAAGACCGAGCAGCTGCACAGGTCAGTCCAGCACCAGTTTATCGATGCCTTCATGCGTGGCTTTGGTGAAATGCACGTGCTGTTGGGAGGAAAAGGTTCTGAAACTGATCTGCCGGACATAAACACGGACGAAAATGCCCAAGATGAGTATGTAGCGTAACAATGACTCAAATCGAGAACCAAAACACTCAAAGACAGGCGGCGGTCCCGTGGACACCAGGCCCGGCCGGACCGCGGGAGCTGCCGTGGCGGGGCCCCGGTCGCTGACACATGCCACCGCGACTACAACTCCCGGCACGCACCAGGGCACATCGGCCGCGCCGCGCCGGCCGAGCGCCGCACTGCATGCCGGGACTCGTAGTTCCAGAAACCTGGAGGGGCAGCTCTGCGGCACCACTCGCTCCCGTCGGCGGCAACCCCCACTCACCAGAGCCGGCCACCACCAGGAGACTGAACGGAGGCGTTCGCCGGCCGCGGCGCTTCCTATCCAGGAGCACTAGAGGGACAAGCAGGAGGGAGAGGAGGAGGAGCAGGAGGACGACGACAGGCAGCTCCTCCATGCGCAGCCGGGGCCACCCCAGGCGGAAGCAGCAGTGGCACCTCCCCCGTACGGCGGCCGGCGCGGTTCAAACTTCCTTGCCGTGTGAGCGCGGTGGTGGCTCCGGGGGTGGCGGGGGCCGCG
>VZRV01003482.1:2231527-2246158 GCA_013398115.1 Falcunculus frontatus
GGCTCCCCGTGTGCCCCCTCAGTGCTCCCCGCACCTCCGAGCAGCGCTGGCACCCGCTGCCCCCCAGCCGGCGTCTCGGAGCTCCGAGATACCCCCGTAAGCACGGGGGTGAATGGGAGCCGGCGCTTTCAGGGCCCGCAGGCCGAGCCTGCCCGCTCTGCACGGGCTGCAGGAGCTGAGGGGATCTGCCTGCTGTGGTACGGGCTGCAGGAGCTGAGGGGATCTGCCTGCTGTGGTACGGGCTGTAGGAGCTGAGGGGATCTGCCTGCTGTGGTACGGGCTGTAGGAGCTGAGGGGATCTGCCTGCTGTGGTACAGCTACAGGAGCTGNTGTGGTACGGGCTGCAGGAGCTGAGGGGATCTGCCTGCTGTGGTACGGGCTGTAGGAGCTGAGGGGATCTGCCTGCTGTGGTACGGGCTGTAGGAGCTGAGGGGATCTGCCTGCTGTGGTACAGCTACAGGAGCTGAGGGGATCTGCCTGCTGTGGTACGGGCTGCAGGAGTAGCCGCGGGGCTCCGCTGACATGCACAGGTACTGATCCAGGTATGTCTGCTTACATGCAACTGGAATGTTACACAGCCTACAGGAAGGCATAAAATAAAGAATATTAACATTTCACTCCCTGTCGTGGTTCTTGTTTTCATTCATGGTAGTACTTAAGCTTTTTATTTCACTAAGAAGCGTGGAGCAACAGATCAGCACTCTTTCTGTCTCCGTCAGCATCCGGTCTTTGTTAGGAGATAGCGATGATTCAGCCATCGGACTAATCTCAGATGAGACGTGTGTTTGCTAGAAAGAGTAAGACATTGCATTTTATTATTAGGAAAGAGTTTGTTCGTCATTATCCTTAAATTATGTGCCAGGGAGCAAGGCCCTCGTCTTGGCCAGTGAATGAGGAGCAATGAACTCTGGAGCTTTATGGAGAGGTTTGACGCTACCACTTTATAGGTTGAGTTGTCAAACATCTGAAACGTGACAGCCGTGCACTTGTACCTCAAGTGCACAAACACAGTAGATCAAACACGTGGCAATTCTGCATCTCTCTTCCGTGGTTTCTCTGGCTGGTTTTTTTCCTCTTACTCATTCTGAACAAATTGGACTTTTTGTATCCCTACCAGCCTTGAAAGTTGAATGTTTCTTTCTCATTTTAAACAAAAATGTGCCAGTTATGGATTCCAATGGTAATTGCATGTCGCACAAGTAAAACATACACACTCCAGCAATCCTTTGCCATCTTAGGATCTGAAGTGAATCTTTCTGATTCATGCTTCACAGCTTTACAGAGTGTGTTTTTTTCTTTACATCAGTGTAACATATAATTCTGCAATTGTTTTAAGCAGAGACTATTAAAAACAGTATTACCGTGGTAAGCTTGTCTTCCACCCAAATGAGTAACCTCACAAAATATCTCACTGCCTAGTCATTGTTGACATTTGGAAGCAACAAGGTTTTAATTAAAAGTTCTGTTGATGATGCATGAATTTCAAAAATTCATTTTGATTTCCATTTAATTAGCCACATAAAACTAATAAGTAGGGACAATAGAGATGCAAGTCAATGGCAGAAGAAAGTACCACAGTACCTTTTCGGGACATTAACTACTAGGTTAAAACAAGACAGTAAGTTCTATAGACAATTTAAATACTGATTTTGTCTATGGTCATCTTTTCTCCGCTTGTATTCACTTCCATGAAAATAATGTCATTGATATAGAATTTATCCTGGTTGCCACAGTGGGTGCAGCTAGCAGTTGTTTTATTTAGGTGGGTTTTTTTTCAAGACTTTTCAAGATCTTTCCTTTGCTCTTGTTTTTTTTCCTACCATAAATGTTAAAGAACTGCTTTTTATTAGGTATTTTATTCCAAGAAACAGTCCTGGGAACTCAGCAATAGAGAGTGATATAAAAAGCTTCAACTTCTTTTCTCCTTTTCATGTTATTTATTCTGTATGTACATACTTCCCCTTCTAATACAGAATTCTTCTGTAAAGGTATTTGGTGAAATTAATGAGAAACTGACCTAAAACCAGGGAAGTTGGAAGGCATTTTAAAACAAGAGGAAAAAATGAGAGTGATGCAGACAGGGAAATACCTGTTCTTTGGAGCAGACAGTTTATTGGATGCAAAGCAAAGTTTTTGACTTTCAAAGAGTCTAAAAAGCTAACCGGTGAGTTTGCCTCATAAACTCCTACAGCTAGTGCTTGAAGTCTGCTAACTCATTGTTAAATTTGCAAGAGTAAGGGATATAGTTTTCAAGTAGTATCCACAGAAGATTGCAAGGCTTGGGGGAGGAGTCAGGGTTTGGTAAGACTGGTTAAAATAACTAAATACTGAAGCAACAGTCTGCTACCTAGTTGCAATAAAGTTTTGCGGATTTTTTTCCTTTGTGAAAACTGAGCAGAGCTCATGAAGATCCCATTTGCAGTGTAACACTGCTAATTATGCCTTTTCTCGGTAGGACATAGGTGTATTTGTGTTTTTTCATCATGGCAACTCCCTGCTCCCTCGATACCATGTTCTGGGCCTGGGAGACTTCAGTGCAACAGCTGTAACAGTGCTGAAGAAAGCAGGTTGCTGTCTGCTCCTCCAGCTGTGTACTGAATGCTTGGCCATGATTCCAATGTGGGAAGAATTCTTTGTCTCAGCATCAGCTGTGCATATGAAAGCTAATATGAAAAGCAAGAAGTCTCCCAAAATTTAGCACAACATGTGTTAGCTAAGTAATGTGAAGCAGGTGAAGTATAGGATTTCCATGAGGAAGGCAGTGATTAGTGCTGGATGCTGCTCTCCAGCCTGCAAAATCACTGATACTGCAAGTGAGTGAGTGACCTGTATGTCTGGGAGGAAGCGGTGCACTTGGTCTGAAAAGTCATTTGACAGAAAGTGATGCAGGTGCAGAGGCTGCCTCTGACACCTCTGCTACTGATGCAGGAAGTGAGCTGTGAACTAATTTACTGAAGGAGAAATGAACCACACTTGTTCTGAGTAATCGGTCACTGGTGTCCAACTCTGAAACTCTTGAATAGGCAAAAATAGGTACAGGATTTTTTCCATGTACCGCTTGTGAGACAATGTTCCAAAGAAAGACGTGCTGCTCTCCTTTTTATATGTGAATATTCTCTATGGAAGCCTACTGGTACATGGGGTGCATGTCTCCTTTGAAAGTTACACTGCTGGATACTAAAGGCAACTGAGCAAAGCTCGCTCTCTTTGTTTTTCGGTTTCTTTTGTCTCCAATGGGAAAGGCTGTATTTGGAATATAAATAATTTTTTTTTTCCCTGAAACAAAATGTAGATAGCTTTGGCTATCTGACAGTAATTCCCTTTCTGAGTTTCCACCTGTAAGTGATCTGACTCTTAACTGTTAAACAAGAGTCTTTACATTCAACTGAAATACACCTTATATTAATGATTTCTTAAATGGCACTTTGAGTAATTGTGATGTTTGGGGTTTTTTTCCTTCTAATTACAGGTTCTAAAATTAGACCTATGAACAAGAGTGAGTGTACTGTTGTTTTCTAAAATGAGGTCATTTTTTCTTGTTTTGGCTTAGAGTGCAGCTCCACAAACAGTTGCATCAGCACTACTGATGAGTAAACTAGCAAAATGGTAGAAGCAGTTGAGTGAGAAAAAGGGCAGGAATCACATAGTCAGGCTTTGCTACTGGAAAAAAATTGTAATGTGGAACCATTTATCATGTTAAACCTCAGTAATTTATTTAAATGTATCTAAATATTCTTAGTTTCTGCATGATATTTTCATAGAAGTGATTTGTAAAAACAGATACATTACTTTTTTTTTTTTTTTTTTGCAGGAAGCAATTATTTCTTTTTATGTGCTTATGGTGTTTCTAGAAACACTAAGAGAAGTGATATGCTCTTTGATTAGACAAAACCTGAAGGCTTCTAACTGAGTTTCTCACAGTTCTTCTTTAATATTAGAAATGCAAACTGCATCTGGAAGACTCTAGAAGAGCAGTAACATCCTAAGTATTGTAAAAAGTTCTCGGTTGGGAGGGAAAGGTATTTTTAATTTAAACAGTGGACTAGACCATTTGGGATCAACTGGAGACAAGCTACTGGCTGATCTCACTTGAAGGCAGAATTAGGATGTTATCAGAGCCAGTCTGTGGCAAAATTTGTCCCTTTAGACAGATGCTACTTTCAATTACTTTGGGCCAAGTGCAGTTTCACTTTCTTATGAGTCATTAGAATTAAAGGAATGTAATCTTAGAAGTCCTAATTTGTATTTGCAATCAATAACAGCTGTAATATTTATGTTAACATTACAGTTAGTACTGTGCTTCCCGGTATTAGGGCACTTCTTGGATATATTTAAGATGAGTCTCAATTGTTTAGATATAAAAATACAGCACTTGCAAGCACTTAAATGATGCTTGTGCTAAACAGCCAAAAAAGTGGAACCAAATTCCCCAAATAATGAGACTTATTCCATATTAAAAACTTTAAAATTTTAAGTGTTTTTGCTCATTCACATTTGCTTTTCTTTACACTTTAATTTTCAGTGACAGACAGCAAAGTGTATGTGAGTTTACAAAAGCTCAATAAATAAGGTGTCCTTCACTCCTACTATTTAAACTTTTCCCTCTTGTTGGCAATGTCAAGTTTTCTGAAAATAATCTTTGGAAGTGGGAGAGGAGGTTGTTTTTAGAAATTTGTTTGGGTCTAGATACCATGTACGAATTTAGAATCAGAGTAGCAATTTGTAAGGAAAATGTTTTTCTCTAACAGGCATGAGCCGCACTGCCAGCAGATGTTTCTTTAACCTGCTACATTTGAGAGCATGTCTGGAGGGCTGGTATGTGTGGCTTTGATGACACAAGGCGTGGTAACCATTTGGGGGCATTCTGAGCGTGCTTTTATGAAGCAGGAACTTTTGCAGCAGACAGCACCGAAATTACATAATGCAACTTGTTGTAATGACTGGGTAGTGTGTTTAGGGAGCAGTCCCTGTAACATAATGTAAAATAATGCTCTTCTATCTGTTCAAAAGGCCAGGAGAAAGAGACTGCTGTTTCACTTTTTAAAAGTACTGAGTGTCCTGGAGGTCACTTGGGTGCCTCAGGCCACTTGGCCTGTAAAAATAAGGCCTTTTTTTAAAACACTCCTAAAAATAGATTTGAAGTCTATTCTTAATCTCCTGGAAATACATCTTCGTATCTGTAATATTAGATGAAATTTGCAGGATAATTGGGGGTTAGGACGTCGGATTCTCTACATATTCACTGCTGCATTTTGACTGGGATTTTCCCGAGCTTTCCATGTAAGCATCTGTAAGGAGGGTGAGGAGAAATGCACATTGGTTTAGCCTTTCGTGGGTTCCAGCTGTCAGAAAAACAGCCACTGCTTGGGCAGGGAGATAGACGAGACCAGGCTATCAGCTTGTTTTGGGTGCACAGCTTTTCCTCTCTCAGACTGAAACCCAGGCAGCTGTGGGGCTGCTGCTGCTGTCACAGCCCTGGATTTCAGTGCTCAGCCCTCAGCTTTCTTAGGCTTGAGGAAAGGGCGTCTCATGCTTCTGTGTTCTCTCCCTCCTCTCCTTATGAGCATTCAAAATGCAGCAGGACTGAGACCCTGCTCTATGAGGAAAGGCTACTCAGTTGAAAGTGAGGATGGTTTTCTGAGCTGTTTAGGTTTCTAAAGGTCTAGCATTGAATTAATGCCATGCTGGAGCTGGAAATAACTGGTCATATTAAAAGAGAAGGGAAGATGTCTTCTGGTTTTGCTCTACACTGTCTTTCATTTTCTTTTCCTCCCATCTTTTCTTTAAACAGTTGTGTTTAAAAATATGTCATTTATTGACTATTGTTTTGGGGATGTTGCCAGGTATGGCTGTGGATTTGGGGATTTGATCAAGTACTATTTAAGTCAATTGAATGTAATGGCTCCATCAGCTCTCAATGGAGATAAATTGAGTTCTTTGCAGAGTTTGCAAGGGCTGCCAAAGGTAGCTCAGTGTTTGAATTTCTGTATGTTTGTGTATAATTCTTGCAAGACAAAATACTAAAATTTCAAAATCTGAAATTCTTTTTATTTCTTCTATCTGTTTAGTTAAAAATGTGTATGATGTCAAGCACAGCAAACCCTGCTAAGAAAAAGATGACAGTGTAAAGTCCAGCTATTGCCAATATAATTTGCCTTCTGTGCTGTACTTTAACAGTCTTTAAGTATGTGATAACGTAAGATTTAAAACCAGATATCCCTCACTTACATTTTTTTCATCAACGAGAGATGATGTGTAACACTGTTCTCTCTCTGTTTGACAGTAGAAGAAAAGAATGTCCTTGCCTTTATTATGGTTTTAATGAATGTTAGGAAATTATAAACCATTTGCATTAGTTACTGTGAATTTAATGCATCGTTACGGTGTCAAGAGAGTTAGTTGGTTGACTCCAGTGCCTGTGAATTAAACAGTGATAATCAGACAATTGCTTAGAGTTATGGTATTAATTATTTTGCTAACTTGTGATTAATATATTACTGAAAAGAAAAAGCTTTACACATGTGGAAGCACAAATTTTGAGTCAGCTTTCAATGTCAGCTTCCAATTTACTAACACTGACTAAACCAAAAAAATAATAGAAATAATTTCCAAAAAGAAACCTAGCATGTGATTTCATACTCTTTTTAGAATACTTTGAAGAAAAAATATGCTGTCTTTTTGATTGTACCTTTGTGTTTGAGGACTGGCCAAGAGCTTGTCTTAGTCTTGATGATCATTATTATTATCATTATTACCATTGTTATTATTTAATTGATGAACTGTTTGTAAGGTATACTGCAATCACCTTTAAAGAGTACTGTACACACAAAAGAAAAAACGAGTTTGTTCCAAGTGAAACTGAAGAGTGCATATGTGTGGGGTACAGTGTGGCCAGAACACACCTGACCTGGCTCTGCAGAACGTGGCATTGGACTGGAATGTTTTGGTCTGTGTGTGCAAAGGTACAGTTGTCCAACATACCTTGAATTGTAAAGATTCCACTTTCAGTGGTGAGATTCCTGTTTCCACTGGGGCATAATTTCCACACAGGAAAAGAGAACATCGCCAGAGGTGCTCCAGATGTGTAATATCCCTTATTCAGCAAATCAGATGAACAGGTGCTGAAATGTTGGCTCTTCAAGCAGTCCCAGTGGAGTTATTACAGAAAAATATTTATGTTTACAACAAAATAAAAGGAAATGGGCAACACTGAAAAAACCCCACAACCAAGATATTCTAATTTGTGTATATCACAGTGCAATTTTTCTGCAATTTATTCAGTTAGACAATATATTTGGCAATTCACAAAGTGACTTTTCCAATCTACTTATAATGTTTGCATGATACCTTTTCATGGTAAAACTCTTCTACCTTAGCATTTTTTAATCTGTATCCATCCATCTATCTATCTATCTATCTATCTATCTATCTATCTATCTATCTATCTATCTATCTATCTATCTCTATATATCTCACATATAGAATTTGGATTATTTTTGTATTTTCTTTATTTTTAGGTATTGTTGGGTTTTATAGTCAATATTTTTATAGTATTTGTCTAATCAGTAATGTATGGTGTTGAATAGTTTCACTGGAAGTGGATGCCTAAACAAAATTCCTCACTTAATTTGAAAGGCAAGCTTGCTTTCTGTATTTTAGCACTGCTGTATTTAATGTAGTTTCTTGTCTTTTTTTATGTTCTTACCAGGACTGCTGTCTTAAACTTTAGATTTGAAAGTTAGCAGTATACAGGATGATATCCTTCCTATAACTAGAATTGTGTAGAGGAACAGAAACATGTCTGTAAGAATTAACATGCAGATCAAGGCCTTGGGCAGGGGGCGGGGAAACACTAGACCTCCTGATATCGATAAAGACTAACAGTTAAACCCTGGGTAAGAATCTGTAATAGCGCCAATGCAAAATTAGAAAATAATTACAATATTAACAAGTAGCAGTGCTAAAAGCAGGAGCTTTGCTAGAATTCTTTATTAGCAAGAAAGAAAAAATAAATAATACATTCTGGACCTCCTAAACTGACAAACTTAGGACATAAATTATATTTACTTTTGAAACAATATTTACTTTTGAAACAAGTGTTTTGAAACACTTTAATATCTATCCCCAAATATGAAATTAAAAAGTTTTAATATTTAAGAAATGGCATTTTTAAAATCATGTTCTCTGAAAAATACATAATTATTACAAGTATTATTGACTCCTGTATTTGAGAACTATGTGGAAAACATTTCTTGCTTTCTTATTCAGTTTTTTAAAATGGATTTCAGCAGCACTTAGACATATTTAAAGTGAGTGTGGACCAGGTTTTAATGTTTCCTTGTGTCATCAAGCGATTTTCCTTCCTTGTTTCCTCAAGGCTTTCACAGATCAACAGAGGATCAAAAAATCACTAAATGTGATATAAAGTTTTTGGAAAAATCTTAAAAATGGATAAAGCACAGGGATATTTTCTGAAGAAGCTGTTTAACCTGTTCAGGCTAACACATCTGCCATTAAAATATCCCTGCAAACCATTCTTTCCACACTGTGGTGCACGCTGAAAGAGGCACAGTGACATGCAGTGCAGCTGCTATGGCGTGTGCCAAAGTTTAGACTGAGCTGAGCGAGACTCTGGAGCTATCTTTAGCATACGGATGAGTGATGCCATCCAAAGCACGTGCTCTGCCTTTTTACCTGAAAATCTGATGTTATAATATAAAACAAAATACCTCGTCTCAATGAGCACTGTTTTGTTCTCCACTTGAATTATGCTGATTTTAATTACCAGTTAGAATGTTAAAACCCAGATTGCTTTCTGACCCTCTGTATGCTGAATTGTTGGGAAACATTTTGTTTGGTTTTAGCACTGCTTGGCACCAATTTTATTCTTTCCAACTGTGAGCCGTTACAAAGTACATCTTCTTCCATTTTCTGCTGTTCTGACATCATCAAATTCTAGTCACTACCCTGTTCTACAGTGCTCTTGTTGCTAAGAGCCTCGACTCACAAAGCAAGAGGAAATATGTGCATGTGAAGAAAAGAATCTGGTATTAATTCAAGATTCCTCCTGCTGTTTGTGGTGTGCTTCATATTGGAGATTAGGGAACCAAGAAGTTTTCTAAATCTCAGCACTCTCTGGCTTAAGCCTTTGGGAATGAAATGCTTTCTCTAGACCCTTCTGGTTTGCAGATCCCAAAGATGCACCCAGTTACAGCTTTGTTTACTAAAGAGCCAAAGACGCATTTAACAAAGCTGCAGTACTGCCTCCATTATACTCCTTTGTGTGGGCACATCAGAGGGAAGAAAATGCATGGAGGAATGTGAGGTGGAAGTGAAGGAATCCGGGGGACAGTAACTGTGGGGAGGAAGAAAATAAAGTGACAGAAAAGGAAAAGGTGATAGGAAAATAGAATATAATGTGGAAGAGGGGTAAAAGAGGAGACAGAATGACCTGGGAAAGAAAAAGAGAGATGGCGTTCCTGTGAGTTCTGTGGATCATACTCAGCACATCTGTCTTAATGTGGTTTGATGTCTTGTCATAATGCTGACGTGGTGCATCAGTGTACTGGTTTGTAGTGCAGCATGGTAAGCTCACAATGTGCTGTTTTACAGGTCCTCAGTAGCTTCTGGATGGTTATAATCAGGACAGTAATACCAGTGGAGAGGATAATGCTGCGGGTGAGGTGTAAATAGATGAAAGAGACAGTGTGTGATGAAAGACATAAATGGAGAAGACAGAAAAACTGGAAGAAAACTGAAGAAGGGACAGGAAGAGGTTCATGAACAGACAGCTTTCCAGAAACAAGCCTTTGTTCTCTTATGGACAGTAAGTACTACTGGCAGAAATGCTCTCTCAAGTGGGAGGTGACAGGAGCTGGGAAAGTTAAACTCAATGATCTCAGATGAAAAATGGAGTGTGTGTTTAGAGGGAGTAAACTAAAGCAGGGAAAGTGAAGGCACATTACTACCTAAAAATGTGGTAGGATATGTTACAGTGACCTGTGCTGGAAAGGTGTGACACTCATCTGAGTAGGTGTAGCATGGTATGCATCAACTCACAAAATGAGTCTGCTGTTAGGAAAGCCAAGATAACACTTTTCCTTCAGGGAAGCATACAGCTCAGCAACTGTTAACTGGGTACCTGCGGGGTGTTAAAAAAAAGCCCAGAGCACACAGATTTGTTCTTTTGTCTATGCAAATTTTTTTTTGAGGGGGAGGATTTTTTAGAAGTTGAGTATTTTTTTTTCTTTTCCATTCACCATTTTCCTGCTATTTTTCAGGATTTTTTTTGACTGAAACCAAATTCAGATCCTTTCTTTTCAGTCTCCTCTTTTCAGTCTTGGGCTTTCTGAATTAAATGCTGCAATATTAGCTGCCTGCAGTTCCTGTGATTGGACTCCATGGGTGGCCCGAGTAATTTTCAGACAACTGAGTTGGTTCTTTTCTCACTCACACCACTGTAACTCATTGGCTTCAGTGAAGTTACTCTTGATTCACAGTGTTGTGAAAGAAGAGTTGTGCTTGCTCTTTCACATGTTCTTTAATCTCCATGATATTTTTGCTTACATGTATAATTGATTTTCTGGGAATAGCTCCTGCTGCTGACAGGTAGACCTAGGAACTTCCTAAGACAGAAATAAATGTAAGCATTTTTAGGTCACTGAATTCAATCCACTGCTTCTACAACACTATGTTATATAATTTCTTTCATAAACTGCTCAGGCTTTAAACATTCATTAAGATCTATCCTTACTACAATGGGTAAATTCAGGCAGAAAGGTTAGTTACCTTGTGTAAATTTAAAATCACAACTGAAATATTTTTTCAAATGCTCTAAAACTATTTTTATTTCTCACCTATGTCTCAATTTTCAGTACAGCAACCAAGATAAAAGCTTCATTCTTGGCAGAAGGGGGCTCAGCTCTGGGAAAGCACGATTCTGAAATTACAGGCATACTTTGGAAAGGTTACTGTGTGTTTTTCTTTCATGGTCATATCCCTCTTGCAGATTTTAGTGGGAGCAGTCATCTGACAACAAATTTTTACCATACCCGAAGTGCCACTCTGAAAGTAATTCCAGAAGGAGAAGGGTACAGAACAGGTGTGTACAACTTAGCTGAGGATAGATTACTGCAGACTTTGACTTAGTTATGTTGGGTTGCCTTCCACTTACTACCCTGTTGTAACAAATCCCATCCATTTTATCCAAATTTGTTCTTCATTTATGGAATTAATGGGTCTAATTGACATGAAGCTGAAAATCATCACTATAGTCAAGAAGTTTTATTGTAATTAAAGGATAGATGAAAAGCACAGTCCCATTTTTCTCTTACATAGTGTAAATAAGATGAATCAGCTGAAGCCACAGAATTATGCTGCTATCTGCAAGTGCTACTGAGATACCTCACTGTCCTCTCTGCCTTTCCTATGCATATGTGTTGATATGGAATATAATGGGGTTTTTTGCCTTGTGTTGCTAAATCTCTGTTCTGCAGCCCACCTTAGCAACAAGCCCATTGCCTGTACTTCTGTTCTGAAGTGTGACTTCAGAAGTTGCAGTTGTTACTGAGGACAGTTCTTGACTGTTGCCATTTAGCAGTGGTGGCTTTGGTTTGCAGCAGCTGGAAGGTGGCTGCATATCACGAGGGAGGGAGAAAGAGGTGCATTAGTTGTGAAAGCCAAACTATGGTCACTGTATAGCAACCAGCTGGCTGTGATACTGCTCTGGTGGCTCTTGATTCCACCCTTTGACTACTCTATTTCTGATGCAGAAAAAGGTGCACCAGTTGCATCATGCAAGTACAATAAGCTTTATACTTTTAGGACTTGCTGGAAATGATCAAAGTAATTGTGTGGTATGTTCCTGCAACACTTTGGAGGAGTGGTAGAGCACTCTCTTCGTTTTGTTGGCATTACATTGCCTATGCAATATGGGCCTATGGTGTTTGCTCTGAAGGTCTCTGGGATTGCTGGACATGGGACATCCAAGGTGAGACTGCTGCACGTAGGCAATAACATGATGAGATTATTAGATACCAAGAATCCCAGACATACACAGTTCTCAGAATCTCCCTGGAGAACAATTCTGTTTGAAAAGAGACCAGACAACCAATCTAAGGCAACGTGGGTATGGTAGCCATATCTAACCACGTCTACAGGTCTCCCTTCTACTGCAATGCCTTCGTGCTTCCCATAGCCAGTTCTGTTTTATCTGCAGATTTCCTTTGTCAAAAGTGTGAGAGGTACCCTGCTGTATGCTCATGTGGAGAGCAGTTGCTAGTCAGGAATCCTCAGTGCATCACTATTCTCAGCTTTACAGTCAGCAGCTCTCAACCCAGCACATGTTATGGGGCTGTTGAAAGAGGGCATTGCCTCTGGTCACAATCTGCTGCGTGCTCAACAACGTGCTGAGCGCAGGCCAAGGAGAGAGCAGCGAGGCAGGTCAAACTCGTTTCTTTCACCCACGCAGCACACTGGGACAAAGGAATTGTTTGGTAGGCTGTGTGCTACACAGGCATGATACAGAGATTTGGGGAGAGTCTGGTTTTGTCTTCTCTTAGATGCTTCCTAACCCGTAAGTGCATAATGGTGATGGGTTGTTTTGAGGCTTAGAGCTCTGATAAGTGGTCTTTGGCAGAATTACCCGTTCAGTTTAAGACATTACCACTCTCAAGTGTCTGTTTTACTCTGCTGTTAGATATTACCACACTCTTACGGTGGAGACTCCAGGTCACAGGCTGGCATGTTAAAAAAATACCTATTTTCATTGTTGTACTCTCCTAGAATGAGCATGACCTCAGGCAGTTGAGAGAAATCACATCTTAAACCACAGCAAGTAAATGTGCCAGAGCTTGTTGTTCAGAGCCTTTGGCCTTTGCTTCTTAACCATGAGTGGAAAGAGTCCTTGCCAGTGCCTGCAGGCCTGAGGACAGCTATTCTTGCCTTTGCTGCCGCTGCAGGTCCTCTGTCACCCCAGAAGTCTACTGCTTGTCCATATGGAGTACTGGTGTCACAGCTGTTACAACTTAGAAGAGCAAGGAGTATGTAAAGAAGTAAAGAAACATCAAAGTCACTGATACTGTATTAAGCAAAATTGAGGGCTGTTCTTTGGAAGGTGAATTAATGAAGAAAAAATTCTCATGGAATTTTTATGGTTTATGTAATCTTGAAAGTGATTTATGATCCTACCACAAAGTTCTTAGGATTTAGTGGCTGCTCTGGTTCACGAAAAATTGCAGATGTAGTAGAAAATAGTTTGAAATACTCATTTATATCAGGAATAAAAGGATATGACATCAGAGTAAAATATGAGGTTTTAATCTTAATTTCACTAAGAGATTGTGTTGATATGTATTGCTGTCTTTATTTGTCCATCTGTTTTTGAAATGGAAGGAGATTGGAAGCAGGAACGGGCTCCCCTTCACTTGTCTGAGGACGTCTTGTGAAATTTTGTTAACAAAAATCAATGCAAAAGCTGGTCAGTCATAAGACACAAGTCCACATGAAATCAAACTTCAATAGTTCCGATGTTTACACAAACACCTGGTAGTTGGTTCATGTCCAGCAATGGATTAAGCCAAGCTGGTTGAAAACAGTTAGAGATGCTGGCGGTGTGCCCTGCCCACCTCCCACAGGTTCCCACTTCTGCAGCAGGAGTGGCTCAGTGCCTCGTTAATCAGCACCTGGGTTTCTGCGTTTTGCAGATTGGCGCATTAAGGCAAGCCAACATCGGTTTCTGTTCAGGCTTAAGCCAGAACATTCCTACTGTGGGAGATGTCTTGCAAGAGAGATCAGTGTACATAGTTGGGTAGATGACTTATCAGCTGCAGCTTAATCTATAGGGTGAGATATGTATTGATACCTTCATCATTATTTTGTTGGAGGAGAATTTTTGATTTGTTGATCTGAAAGATCAGAAATCATTAATGGAAATGTAAAGTTGAGGGGGTTTAGGATGTGGATGATAGCAGAAGGATGCCAAGAGGAACAGTCATGACCATTACATTTTCTAGTTGGTGAAAGACTATGTCTGTTTATCATATTTAATTTTGTCAATGTAATTTTGCTTCTGTTTTTCAACACAACAGCTCAAAAATGTAAAATAAAAAAAAAATGTATAAATCACAGCATTGAATCTAGAAAAGAGCAAGCATCGGCAATACCTGTTCTCTGCATGATGGGTGTGTTCCCCATGACTCTCTGTGCTGTACAGTGCTCCCAAGGAGTGCATAAATGCATTCCTAGGGCATGAACGGTCACATCAGCATTTTTCCCGTGACACATTTCAGACAACCGGGCTGTGTAAGTGAAAGACACAGTGACTAAAATGTTGTTGGAAGGTGAGGTACTATGCCTGACTGGCCATTTTCCTGCCCCAGCACAAACACCGCGTACAGTCAGCAGCGTTCAGGGCCCCGTGAGCCCACGGTGGCAGCTCGCAGGGACGGCGGTGGCAGCCGGTGTGGCCGGCGGGGCCCGCTGCCGGCGGCGGCTGTCCCGGCCGTGCTCTGTCACCGCGGCTGAGTCCGGGCCGCGCTGAGGAGCTGCGGAATAGTCCCGGGCGATTTCCGTGGCCTATCGAGCCCCGCTCTGCGCGGCCCTTGGCGGGGGCGGCTGCAGAGGGGGGGCGGG
>VZRV01003482.1:2246595-2318432 GCA_013398115.1 Falcunculus frontatus
TGACCGGGACGGCGAGGTAATGCCCGGCTCGGGGGCAGCGCCCCTCGGGGTCAGCCTGGGGACCCTCCGCGCCCACCCACTCTGGCGGGTTCCCTCTCGGGGGCTTTGCAACTCCAGACTGCTTGCGGGGTTTGAGGAAATTCGGTAAATGGTATCAGCGGGCACCTCACCCTCGGTATACTGTCTTTATAAAAAGCGTGCCTTATCTGCTGGTTGCTTTGGTGTTCTAAGAGCAGGAAGCTGAGTGGAGTTTAGGGTGTGAATAGCTTTAAATAGAGAAGGGAATGGCTTAAGTGTGAGTAGCTTGAATTTTGTTGTGTTTCTCCTTAACACTGCTTACTGCGCTAAGTAAGACGTCAAACGAATAGGAACTACCATTCAGAACCAAGAGCAGAGCAAAGCTCCAGCACTGCAGATGTTTTATTACTGGGCTTATTATAAAATGTGCATACAGTCAGTAGTCCAGGGTTTCTCTCTGCAGATTGGTGTGGCAAGTTTTACAGCTATTGGATTTGGCTTTCAGTTTTAAGCGGATCAGGAGAGCACAGAACTTCATGCGATGTCCTGGTATCACTAGCAGCTTTGTGGTGTAATCTTGTCTGGAGATTGATCCAACTCATCTTGAAATCTAGTTTCGAAGAAAGTAAGGGCTGTGGGCCTTAAACCTTCCACTGCACCTTCTTACTATGTCTTGTGGCTATACTGTTACATTTCTTATTTTTATGATGTGAAAAATTGATGTGGAAACAGTAAGATGAGGAGAACGTAAATGCTAAATGGTTTTGATGGTACAACACTTGATAACTCTTCTGCTCTTTTGTCCTCTTTCATTAAGTGCCGACTTGTTTCTATGAGGAGTTCATAGTGTTTTCATATCGGGGGTGAATGGATGTTGAGTCTTAATATTGTTGAGTTTTTAATTCTAAATTTCAAGCAGAAACAGAATTGCAGGAAAATCACTGCATATTTGTTAACAGCAAATGAAACCAACATATTTTTAGCTCTTACAGAATATGATGAAAAAACTTGTGTTAATAGCCTTTTCAAAGTTACAGGGTCAATAGAGTGGTTTGAAATCACTCTAGGCATGTAAGCAATACCTTGCTGAAAAAACGTTAGTTTCAAGTGTTTGGTAATATTTATTTCCCTAAAGATTACATTGAAAAGCTGCAAGAGTGATGTTCTGATCGTATGTGGTTACTGTCTACCTGAATGGTTAAGGCAGTAATTTTGAGACAGCAAGGCAAATACTAATGGTGAAGAACCAACCTGTTTATAGTACTGTTTTTCCTGAATTACAAAGTAGTTACACTAAACCTCCTCCCCACCCAACATCCCATAAGCTCAAACCCCGTATCAGCTGACAGAACGGTAATCAATGACTATGCAGTTTGGCTGATAAAGTGTCTGCTCATACATAATCCACGAAGTTCTGTATCTTGATCAGACTTTGCTGTACAGCTACAAGAAGATACTTGGAAAAAAACCCACAGTGTGGTTGAAGCTGCCTGGCTTACTAACTTTGGCCTCTGTTAAAGAAAATTGTAATCAGAAGCTTACTGTGCTTGTTTTAAGTCAACAAGCACAATACAACAAGCTGTTAAAGTTCAGCGACATAAATAATTTTTCTTGTAAATTAAAAGAAAATCTGGTAAACAACAGTTAATTTTCACGTTAAACAGAATACAGCTGAAAACAACCTAGAGATATGAGAAAATAACCTATAGATATGAGAAAATGTTTATAGCTGAACTGTTTTTCCATCACATGTGAAATGCTGTATTTACACTTGGTCCTTGAATTGAATTAAAACATGACACTCCTAATTGCTGAAGTAAAACATGAAATTATTCTGGACTTGGTAGTTAATATACTTAAAAAGCATCTTGATATGCTCAGGCTTGCAAAACTTGAGTATCTGTGAGACTAACCACAGAAGCTTAGTGATTAATTTCTTCTCTGCCTCTCTTCTTCTCTAAAACCATCATTCCTTTCTCCTTCGTGGGCATCATGGGTCTGCATTTGCTGAAAGTCAGATCATGCACTTTCCATGCAAGTACCTTTTTTAAAAATGAGTTCCCTCCACAGGCTCCTTAGGAGAAAGATTAGTCTTCTAATGCATTTCTTTCAAGGGATGGTTGGAAGGTTTGTTTAATTCCATAATCTGTACTAAAATGAACACCTGTCAAATGCTGAAATGTTAGTTATCTAATAAAATCTTCTGGTACTGAGGAAACAAAACAAAACATAGTTTTCTCTTGTCTGAGAGATTATGTCAGTGTCTTTGAAACTCAGAGATACTAGTGCTGTTGCTGCAGATGAGTAAAATGTAGCATCATGAGAATTGCTGTATTTTATCAAAAGGATGAAGTAGGTGTGATTGATGCTCAGTGATATTGCTATTTTTCTGAAGAGAATTGTACTTAACCTGGATTTTGGCTTCCTTCATTAATTAAACCAACTGATTTTTTTCTTTACGTGGCCCAAGAGAAGACTTGGTTGCTACAAATGAGATAATGTAATAAGAAAGTTTTGTCCCTGGCGGTAGAATCTGGAACTGGACACTATGCAGTGCTTCTCGTGGGTTTAAACTGGTAGATACTAAATTGATTGTTTTATTCTTTAAATGGTAATGTTTTAGAAAATCAAGCTTAACAGCCATTGTCTCTGGTACTTTAAACTATGTGAAAAGTGTATAAAGTTTGGTTTGTGTTTTGTATCTTCTTGGTCAGTGGAGGCAAATGGAGAAGTATGTGGAGAATTGAGATTACTGAGTATTCAGGATAGTAATTGAAATTGGAAGTTTCGATAGAGTAACATAAAAAAGTATGCAGGACTAGTGTGCTGCTGCACTAGAACAGGTCATCAGAAAACAATTAGTTTGATGACCTGGAATTAATTAGTTTGATGCAATGCACTGCAGCATGTGTACATGAAAATTTTAGTTTGGATTAAAAATGCGCTTACAAACTGAATCTTCTGATCACTCCCTTTGATTTGAGTTGCGTAGCTGTCCCAGAGCATGAAAGCTGCATTCTTTTTGGGTTCAACTGAGCAGGAAGATAGGCCCTAGGAGCACATCAAATATGTTCCAAGAACTGTGGAGTCCCTAGGACAGAGTTAAAGCTGGTCTGAAGTAAGCACTTGAAATCCATATGATAGAGGCAGGTTTCACTCAGCAAATCTGCTCTTACTTGTCCTGCATTCTGTTTTTATACATATAGCTCTGTGGCTACAAGTCAGAGGAAGTTTTATTGTCTTTAGTTCTGACGAGAATACATGGAAAAGAAAGAGGTAGAGGGGGAAAAGTTTGAGACCATTGAACATTCTGCTTCTAAATCTTTGGAGATGAAAGTATATTTTTTCTGATCTATGTGTTTCAATATACTCACCATTTACACCCCAAAGTGAGAATAGTGTACTTAATTTTTTTAAATTAACTTTTAAAAAAAGTTGTTATTATTTTGTTATTATGGTGGACATTTTTTTCCCTTTTTTCCCTCCTGAAGTTCAAGTTTCTTACCATCTGCAATGCAGATACAATTTCAAAAATCTAAGGCATGTTCATTCATTCTGTAATGCATGTGAAATAAAGGTGGACATAAATGTATTATATAATTGTATCACTTTTGCTGACCATTAGGTTGCTGTAGTAACATCAAATTATGCTTTTTTAGGTTTTGTTTTTAGATATTTTCTTAAGTAAAACTAAAATAAGTGGCAGCAGGTTTTTTATAGGTATTAAAATAATTATTTAAATATTTGAAATGAAGCCATTTGGCTTTTTTCCCCTTTTCTGTTCAACGTAATATAAATTGACTTTTTTTGAGTGTGTTACTTTTGCCAGTCTTGGAGTATAAACCACTTCACTGTCAAATTGGAAATGTATGTCAGAAGTTTGTGGCTTCTGGGAAAATATCATTCTGTGTTGCAAATTCTGGCGACTCAGAAGAAATGACTGAAGCATTTAGTGACTGACACTTATGTTCGGAATTGTTTTGGTGTTTAGACCTCATGAAATAGCTGAACAACCAGCAGCTGAAAAGCCAATCAGCTGTGATGATAGGAAGCTTTTTGGTGTCTGTGAAATGGTGCGAAGTTTAGAATTTTGTGAAGGAAAAAAGTTCAAATGTGATAGCCTACAGACTGTCACAAGGACAAGCTCTCGACTGAACACAGTGTGAATTGGGAACTACTGTCTTTGGAAAGTGTACAAACAGAGCTGCAGTGAGGATATTGCTTCTCTGAGCTGACCCAAAAACCTCTCTTCTGTGCTTATCTGATTTCATTGTTGCATTTTAAAATCCTGTTGGCAGCAGTCAATCTGGCAATAATGAAACAAGTTTTAACTGTGGAGCTTCTTGGGACAGGAGTGAAGCCTTCAGAGCTGGTGGTTGCCCTGGTCAGTGGTCTTCACTGCTCTTTCTGTCTAGATAAAATATATACAATTTTAGGCCACAAAAATGTATAATATGCAAATGTTAAAAACAAAATCAAAATGCAATTTTTATTTTAAAGGTTTGGGCCTACTTTTATACCGTTAATGCTTAAGTAGAAACGTTGAACAGGTAGAAACTTTTAGTGAATAATATTTCTATTGACAAGTTTGCTGTCAAAAACACTTTCTATGTCTGCTTAAAATAGTTAAATGGAGAACAGAGTGAAATTACCTTCTTCTTCTCTTCACAGGCTGAAGAACAATGGCTTCCTTCAGCAACCTGACTATTGGCATTGCTGTTGCCAGTTTTACTGTATTTCAGCTCCTGTTTCATGTTTTAAGTTCTTGGGTGTCAACACGAATAACACCTGGTTTTAACAATCTCAGCCAAAAAAGGAAGATTGAATGGAATTCAAGGTACAGTGTTCAAAACAACAACAGCTACTGACCTACCTGAAACCATGGACACCTGAAGCACCTGCGTGTGTATGTGTAAGACTAAAGAAAGCCCTATTAAATGAATGTCTGTTAAGATCAGAGGGCTGGCTCTAGGCACTGAACAAATTATGTATGTGAAAGGTTGAGGCCCTTTCATGGAAACACAGCGTTACAAACACTTGTACGTTAAATGCTTTGTTAGACAGTGATGCCCAAGTGAAGGTCAGTAAAAAAAGAAAACAGTGACTGGTGAGAGCTAATAAGCTGAAGGGATGCTTTGTGATGCTTCTAGTAAAGAGAAGATATATAAAATTCCTTTCCAAACATGTATGAAAATCAAAACAATTGCAGCTTATTCTAAACCCCAGTGTATCTCTGGTCGTGCTTTTGGGAGCAAAGCAGTTTGCTCTCTGTTCTCCTGGTGCTACTACACTACAAACTGTTTTATATAAGTTAATATTTTCCAAGGAATTTATTGAAGGTTTGGTGTAGTATTGAAGAGAGTCAGTACATGTGTGTGGTGTTGGGGAACGAGACTGCAAGAGGAGGAGGAGGGGGAAGCTAAAGCAGACACAGGGTGCACAGGCAGGAAGGAGTTGTGGAAACTCAGTCTGAAAACATTCCTCACTCCCTTTGTGTTTCTGCACTTCCATCAGTGGGATGGGTCCACCTGCATTGCACTTGTCTCCTCAGATACAGGACT
The DNA here is from genome assembly GCA_013398115.1 of Falcunculus frontatus. NCBI lineage: Eukaryota > Metazoa > Chordata > Aves > Passeriformes > Falcunculus > Falcunculus frontatus. The sequence goes on from VZRV01003482.1 coordinate 2,252,175, forward strand.
TTTAGAAACTTGTTTGACCCAGTTAATCTTTTAAGCCATAAAGGAAGTATAAGGTAGTAATTGAAAATGGGATGATCAATGAGGTTTTATTTGCAACATACTAGTCTGAAAGGGTGTATATAGTACACAAGGTTCTCCAGTTGAAATTAATTGGTACAGTATGATTTTGAGTAGCCTACTACAGCTTTAAAATATTTTTTCAGATGTTTCCCTAATTTAAAGCTGAAAAATGTGTACTGTGTGGTTGTCACTGCACTCAAAATGCATTAGTTGCATTTCTATTCCTGCTCAGTGCTGTTTAGCATCAGGTGGATACTTTTAAAGTTGTTTCCATTGTTCTAGGCAGCATTAGCAACTCAAATAGTCTTGCCCTTCCATTTGGCAAATGTCCACTTGCAGTGTTCTTAAAGGCACCATCTTGATTTCAGTTCCATCTCTGAATAATTGCCTATCTGCCAGAACAGCTGTGTAGGATGCCAGTTCGCAGTATCACTGCAGCTTAGGTTTGTCTCTCTGTTACAATTAACAATAGAGGCAGACGGGGAAAGTAAATGAAACTGTTTCCATTTGAAGCTGAACTATTGTCTGTAAGCCACATCAAATGGCCCTTGAATTGCGTAACAGGCTTTATGAGAACTTGCCCCATGCCTGGTAGCGCTGTGCTGGTGTAGTGCTTTGCATAATAACATGAATTGTTTTACACATCACAAGTGTGCTGGAAATAAGCTGCTCCATAATCTCTGGGCTACTTTGTAGTAAGGTGTTTAACTGCTCAACTTGATACAGTACCCCAGACTGTGTCCTTTTTTACCTCTTCGCGCGTTTTTTTTCCTTGGGGTTGATAGCAGGATGTAGGTGTTAACACACAGATGGGTTGTGATCCCAGGCTTCACCCAGTTCTGTAGTTAGCAGGCATGAAACACAAAGCATGGTTCATCCACATCTTGTGGCTGTTTTAACTGAGGAGGGCGTGAAGGGAAAGAAAGGCTAGCTGTGCTTGTGTTACTTCGGCTCTGCTAACCAAACACAGTGTCCTGTCAAACTGCCCTGTCACTCCAGTATTTCACCAAAATGAAGAGATACCTCAAGGAGTATCTTGCAAGTTCAGAGAATGCAGATGAGTATGTATTTATTCTGCAGAGCTCTGCAGGTAGAGACAGTTACTATGTCCCAGTAAAATCAGTTGGTTTCATTTAAATTATTTAAAAGTAGACGGTTGTTATTTTGTCCTATATTGAGCTGGTGTAGGGAGTGCACACACAAATGATTCTGTTGGCAGTGCTAAGGAAACTGGCACAGAGGATGGTTATGCATTTTTATCAGCTCAGCTGGGTCTGGAAGAGGGCATCTGCCTGAAACGAGCTGTAGCATTGAAAATATATTGTTACAGTTTGGAGGGCTTGTAATCAAGCATTTGAGCTGCAGCTCTTGACTGTATTTTCCATGCTGTCAGTTTGTTCGTTCTGACCTTCCAAGAATTATGAACCAATAAAGTAATTGCTTCTGGCATCTAAAATATGCAGACACTCAAAGTGAGTTAAAAACTGTATTTTTGTCCCAGATGTAGCATAACTCTTCAAGTTGTTGTGCATATATTCCTGTCACCTCTCCTATAATACATGCTTGCACTGCTATTAAGTAGTTATGAAAAAATATATGTATTCAATAATAAAAGACCAAGTCTGCAACTTAGCAGTGCAACTTTTTTTGTTTGCAGCTTAATGCGGAGTTAAAGGATGTAAGCTTTGACAAAAATTTCAAGGAAATGTACAGAGCCTGATAGCTTGACCTAGATTCCATATTAAAATGGACTGTTGTACTTTCCCTTTTTCTGCCCCATCTTCTGTGGAGAAGCTTCAAAGTCCAGGGTTAAGGAGAAAATCTGCTGCTTTTTCTTTTCTTTTTTTTTTTCTTTTCTTTCACCCCCTTCAAGTGCTCTACTTTTTTATAGCTCAAATTCTAAACACTAAGGTTCAGATAAACAGCCTCTTCAGGGACAAATTGCAGCTGTAAACTAATGAGCTGTATTTTAGGACAAATTTTCCTTCTTGCAGCATTATCCTCTCCTCAAGTTCAAAAATTCCAGGTATTTTTCAGACACTAATATTGCATGCTGTGCTTTGTTTTTAAAAAGAAAGAAAAGTTCCTATCTTTTTAAATCCTGTGTTGCAAGAGTAGACCTTTTAATTAAACTATTAATTATCATTAAAATTCTGATAATTAAATTTTCTTTCTTTGTTAAAAGAAGAGAGGGCAGGAGTGCAGCCTGTGCTATAATGGTTATTAATTGTTCTCATCCTTTTGACTGCTTTTGACTACTCATATTAGAATAATCTCCATTCATTTCCTGGAACACTATTGAAAATGCAGCTGAAAATAGCACGGTGACACTCTTGAAACAAATTGTAAATACAGTCTCTTTTATGAAAAGTTACAGATTTTTCTATTGCCAATAGATAATAATATAACTTTGGGAAATGGAGTAGGGATTATAACCTTTTCTTTCTTTGCAAAGTCTTCTGCAGGAAGCGAGATGTTTTCTTCAAATCTTGCATGGTAGAGCTTAGACTCCTGAGAGTGCCTTAAGGACATCTAAAATATTAATGACTTCCAAATACATGTATTCAATATGTGCAAAGACAGGAATAATAACTTACAGCATCTGTACATTTGTGTGCGTATTGTTGGTGCTGTGAATATGCTGTGAAGTGTTTCCAATCACACAGCATTGAACTTAGTTCTCATCTTTCAAACAGTATCTGTGATTCAGTATGGATATTTTTTCACATAATTTTTTTTCTTTCTAGTTGCACTTGGAAAGTGGGAAAGCATTCAGTAGTTACACAATATTACATGCAGCTTGTAGCAGTGTTAAACCCGTGGCTAGATGAGGAAGGTTACACATTTTGGACCCATGCCCATTGCATTGTTCTACCTTCCAAGAATACATGTGGACTCAAAAGGGCAGGAGTGGCCCTGGCCTGTGTGCTGGCAGAAACCCTGCTGGGGCTTCTGTAAATAGCTATTTCTCTTTAAATAAGTGCTTGTTAACATGCAGAGTTTATCTACACTGTGCATACAGGAGACTGTTGTCTTTGGGGGAAAAAAAGTGTCCAATACCCAGGTAGGGACAAGGCAACTTTGATTACTGTGAGTTTGATTTTATACTTTTCTTGTCCGATACAAAGCTGTGAACTGCTAATTGATATCAGCCTGTAGCTATTACACCTCTGGTACTCAGCTACAACCTTTTGTTATACAAGTTTTCTCTTTGAAAACCAGAATCTACTTTAAATGCACTAGAAATGATTTTTCATTTAATGCCGTTTTCCAAACCCAAACTAGACTTATTATGGGTCTTTTAATTTGGTTTCTGAAAGGAGAAACCTGCTGTTGCAGGACTCCTGGGCTAATCTGAGTATGAAATGCATACAAATTTTCCAGCAAATGGGACAATGCAGAAAACATTTGTTAGAGAACCAGATGTCATACTGTCTTTAAGGATTCATTAATATATGGAATAATTGGAGGAAAATTTAGATCTCAGATACTTTTAAGACTCTACTTTGTATCTAAAATATTACCAATCCCACTCCAATATAATAGATTCCTTCTTTTTGACTGTTTTTTCCCACTTGTCATTGTGTGAGTGGTTGGATGTAGCATAGAGAACAGATGATTGTCTTCCACAGAAGTACCGGGATGCAGTTGAGAATGCCTTGGAAACATCCTATTTAAGCACAGTTTGAGAAGTTGTGAATGGCAGTACCTCCTTGTGACTGTGATCTCTTTTTCAGGACAGTGTCCACATTCCATGCCTTGGTGGTTGGAGGGTTTTGCCTATATATTTTACTGTACGATGATGCTGTTAATGCTGACCATATCTGGTAAGGCATGTTACATATATGTTGTGTTTACACAATAAAATAACATAATTGAGAAGAAAAGAAATAATCCTGCCGAGTGTTAAGTACTGAATGATTGTTTCATTTTCCATTAAAATATGCAGTTGTGATGTGTGCATTGTTATGTCTGTACTATTTGAATATTTGATGATTATTCTGTCAGTATTAGTGTCTTAGTTCAGTGTGTCTCTCTGAAGTGGAATAGATAAAATACAAGCAATTGGTTTGAAATAGCATATTAAATTACTAAAGAGTAAACTGTAACTGTAAGTCAGTATGACTGAAACTCTGCTGTTTACAGTAATCATTTTAAAGTGAAATTGAAAAGCTGTAGCAGAGCTGGATAGTGTCTATCTGTGTGAAAGTTCTCCATTAAACCCTGCAAGGGGTTTGGGTTCAGTGGAGGGAGAATGTGGTATGATTGTCAGGTAATGCCTGAAAATAGATACAGTAGATCATAACAAAGGCTGGAGCATAGGTAAGCTCCAGGGAAGCATCAACATTGTGTGTGGATATGTTTTCTGATGCTGTTCCTTTTTTTCTGTGTATACTAACATAGCTAACATAGATGATGTAGAAATTGTTTTTGTGGTGGTGAGAATCTCACAGTAGAAAATGTGGAGGTGGTAGAGATCAGATAAGGAGAGGGAGAAGATGTAAATAAGTGGATTAAGTTATAGCTTCATAGGAGAACAGGCTCTTTCCTATGGCTGTTCACTTCACAGTCATTACAGTTTTTCAAGTTTGGTGTTTGATTAGCATTTTATATGACTCTGTATCTGCAAGGAAGTTTGAAGAAAGTCAGTCACGTGGACTTTTGTTTGTTCTATCTGCCAGTGCATGTTCACGTGTAATTCCTTTGCCACACATACCTCCTTAGCAATCACCAAAGAGATAGCTCTTCCCATTTGCTTATTCAAGTCACTCCCTGTTTGTCACTCCAGCATCTTGTTTGCATCAAAACTGGCCTGCAAACATCAGGGCTCATTAATTCCATTGCACCTTCCATTCAAGGAGATAGGTTAGGAAATTTGGAAGATTTTAGACTAAATTCTAAGTTCTCCATTTATTGAGAATAATTTGGGATTCTAACACGGACTCTTCTTGAAGGGATGTGACAGATGGACAGTGCAGCCATATGTGTTGTTGAAGTGTTGGTGTAGAAAGCCTAGAGAAGGGTTGTTGCAAAGTGACCATTCTCTGGGGAGAAAAAGGAGGGAAGTGAACCATTCCCTGTCCCATCCAGTTAAGCCATATCTACCACTATCAAGGAACAAATTTCATATACTCAGTCCTTTGATTGTTCTCTGGAGAATATGGAGGCTCCTGAGGGCAGGCTTAGTCTTGGTGGTGATATGCTGAAGTGTGTTGGGACCACTTAGAAGTTTAGTTGAGATGCTGCTGCTGCAGCTGACAGGTCTAACATGAGGGCTCTATGTAAAGAGTTTCTGCTAAAGTTATGAGAACACATCTCGCTGTGCTCTATATCTAAACCTAAAGAAGCACTCAGCCCACAACCTATGTAGCTCATGAAATCAGGTTTTGAAGCTGTGGAAAAATGTTCCCATTTCAAGCTGTAGTTAAAAGAGCCCGTATGGCCAATCTTAAGAGATGGAGTAAGCTCCAGACTCTCCTAGTAATGGTTTTTCTTCACCTAGCAGCAGAATTCTGATTTTGTGAGTCCTGTTTTCTTGTAAACTACCCCCTCACCGAGGGAAACAGTTACTTTTAGACACTAAGAAAGCCTTAAAATTTAGTGATCAGATTGTAATAATACAGGAAATCTCTTCCACTGCTCCATTCCAGTAGGATTAAGAAAAAATAGTTAGGTAATAGCATTTTACTGTGTTCTGGCTGAGGCAGACTCTATATTGGAGTAGGCTGTAAGCACAATTAGGTTCCTTTTTGCTGGAAAGGTTTACAACAGGGGTTGCTTTCACAGCTGGTCTTGAGCAGTCCACATTTTATGAATCTGTTGACCTGTCACTTGAAGCTCAATTCATATTTACACAAAACATAGCTAGATTAGGTGAACAACTTAATTAAAAAATTAAGTTACAATCCTTACACCAAGGAAAAAAAGACTTGCTTACCAAGTTCCTCAAAGTAGGAATGCACAGAGGACAGTGGAGGGAAGAACAAACATTGCTTGTTGTAATGTGGCTGCTTCCCTTTCTTGAGCTGTATTCACAAGTCTGGGTTTGTTGAACATTCTAGAGAAACTGAAGTTGTGTGTGTGCTGCTAAGAGGTTTGCCTGCTGAATGTTTGGCACCAAAAGGGAAGGGATAGAAGGTGTGGAAACTACTCTGAAAAGCATTTCTGCTCAAAGGTTCTTTGGCTCCAAAGAACCGGCAAATAATTCCTTTCCGATGTCCTTCTACTCTGTTTATCCCTATAAACATCCATCTGATTATGAATATGAAAAGCACCAGCTGAGCAAGATATTTTTATCATCCTTACGAAAGTTTTAGCACTGGCAGAAAACAAAAATGGAGACAGAGTGTCAGTTAAAGGACTCAGAGACACTGACTGGGCTGTTCTCTTTTATTCTCAGTTTCCTGAGAAGCCAGCTCAGAGTGCTTGCTGGGTTTCAGTTCAAATCTCTAGCAAGGCTCTTGGGGCAGTCTCTATGCTAAGGCAGGGGTTGATCATGATTAGGGTAGTTAGTAGATGTCTTTTATCTGTGTGGGAATGGAATCCACTTTTATGATTAGAACCCTTCTTAACTAGATTGCATAATATCTTACTGATGAGCCAAGGGTAATGTGTCCTGATGGACATTGTGTTTGAGATGTGTATGTCCTTTGCAAATTAGGCTGTAACTGTGTATTTTTGGTATGTTTACAGGGGTGACCCTTCAATTGTGAAGCTGAATATTGCTATTACCACAGGCTACCTCATTTCTGGTAATTATGCAATGTGTATATAACATGCACAACCTGTTTATTTATATTGAGTCACTATACCTGTATGTTTATCCTGAGCCACTATGTGAAGATGTGATATGTGCATGCAATACAGTTTCTACTGTGGTTTTTCAAATTGCTAATGGATTTGTGGGTTGTGGTGAAATCACAGGATCTTGCTAGCAGATGTGAAAGATGGAATATCTCCCCAAGCACTGAGGAAATGCCAATGTGTGGTTTTGTGATGGTTTGGTGTGCAGCCACCAGCTCCAGCTCAGTTTTGTCCTTTGGCCAATTGAGAAGGTGTTAGAGCAGTGCCCTTCGCTCTCTTCATGGTGCCTATTGAGCTGTTACAACTCATAGCTCTTCTATCATGAGTTTCTTCCTTGACCTCAGAATGCTGGCAGAAGAATTTTAGTAACCCTCGATACAAGCTGAGGCAAATGATGCCATAGGATCCTGCCTGCCCATCTTTTAGTCTCACATTAAGCCAAAATTTAGTCATGTATAAAACATGGAAATTTTTAATTATTTACTTGGTATGTTATTTATTCCTGCATATGTTTTATGGCCTTAATTTTGCTCTCAACTAAAATTGGCATGAGAATTTTACTACAAAATGCTTTGGAGCTTTCTTTAATGTTGTATGGGGATAATACTGGCTTATGAAAGCAAAAACTTGTGACTTGGACTATTTTCAGTGAAAACTTCTCATATTAGGATGAAGTCTGGTCAGAGACTGGGCCATGGACTTGGTTACCTCATACTAGATTTCTCAACCCAGTGGAAGTGATAACCTGGTGATCAGCATACTCAGTTAAACTGTGCATTAGTTTAAGTGTCTGCTTTTTTTCATAGCTTCGTCTGCCATGTTTAAATTAATCAGTATCTATTTTTGAATAATTATACATTAAACTTTCATTATGAATTAATGAATGCCTTTGAACAGGCATCTCAACCTGGCCACTCATTCTCTCTCACTTCCCTATATAGTTGATGTTTAATTATTAATAGGAAGTGAAGCAGCTATTTCAGATGATGTAGAGCCCTGCCTGAGGATAGCTAATATAAAAGAGATCAAGGCACACACTGGACTTAAGAACAGCACAGGGGTAAAGTCTTTGATTTGGAACTTTGGTCAATAATATTCCAGCCCAAAGTACTCATTTGCAGGAAGTAGGGACAGAAATTGCTTGTTCCAGTACAGAAAAGAAAATCTTCTGAATTCTCAGACCGTTGTGGGAGAAGAAAGATTTTGTTTGTTTGCTTGTTTGTTTTGCTTTGTTTTATGTTAAAGCTTTCTTTTAAAAACTAACTTGGGTCTGCTGTGTCATTTTTGAAGTAATTGGAAAATTGGGATTAAATAAAGCAAATATACTTCTTAGTCGAAATGTCTCTTGCAAAATATTTTTGGTAAATGGTTCCCTATTTGTTAATATAACTACTTTTTGATTCAGAGGTTTTCTGTAATAGCACTTTTTGCATGCATTTGTATGCTTGTTATGCCCCCTGGAGAGCCTTCTGCTTTTTTTTTTTTAGTGTAATTTGTTCCAGTTTTTTGGGGTCGTAAGTGTGAAGTCACTGTGAGATTCAGGACCCACCTTTTCCTTCCAAAATACTTCAGCTAAAGTTATTGTGTCTGTGGAAAGTAATCATGTATAGAAATTGTTGTGAGAACATTGTTGCTTAATGCTTTGACTGAAGTAAAGTCTTTTTCCTAAAGACGTTCTCTTCAGAGATCATTAATTCAAAGGGTTTCTGCTGATGCCGTATCTTGGTATATCTCTAAAACTTAGAAAAACTATTCTGAGGTCAATGGTTCTATAATAAATAGTTCTTTATAGTTATTTCTGTTCTCTTGTAGATCTGTTGCTTATTATTTACTACTGGAAGGCAATTGGTGACAAATTTTTTGTAATACATCACTTGGCAGCTCTATATGCTTACTATTTTGTGCTGGTAAGTGCTGTATTTTCTTGTAACATAAGCAGATGAGATTAAAGACACAGCTTTTATAGACCTCGCTTAATGTTGACAAAAATTTTCACTGGTTAATGAAAGGCATATTTATACTTTGAATCATTATTTTTAAATGTTTTTATCAGTTATTTGTGGTAAGTGCATGCCTTTTCAATGTTACACTCCAACAAAAATATGTAACTTTGTTGAACTTAAGAACTTTTCTCAGCTTTTGCTGTAAAGAGACTTTGACAGAAGGACTTTTCATATGATTATAGAAAAGATTTTTAAATAAACCCACAAGCTTGAATATTTAGTTGGAAAGTTAAAAGGAAATGGTTTCAAGGGGTTATGTTCTGCTTCTGTCTCCCAGGTAACAAGTGACAGGACGAGGGGAAATGGCCACAAGTTGTACTGGGGAGGTTTAGTTTGGATAGTAGGAGAATTTCTACACTGAAAGGGTGGTCAGGCAAATGTCCAGGGAAGTGGTGGAATCACCATCCCTGGAAGCTTGAAAGGGATGTGGATATGGCACTTGGTGATATGGTTTAGTGATAAACACACAGTGCAGTTAATGACTGGACTCGGTCTTGAAGGTCTTTTCCAACCTTAATGATATTTTCCCTGCCTACTGTGTGAATCCCAGGTTTATAATATTAAAAGTGTTGAGATGCCAGATTACTGTCAGATTTCCCATGTAATGGTTTAAAGGGGCTGAAGTACACTGACAAGTAAATACTCTGTTTCTGGTTGAAGATAATTACATCTGCTAATATTATCATGGATGAAAGTGAATCAGAGCTGAATATTAGATAAATGAAAATACCACTGCCAAGGCTAATCCCCGTTGCAGAAAATTCATTAGTTGTTTCTGGAGGAAGCAGAAAGCATAGTGTTAGTGTGAACTTCTTTTAAAGCATTTATTACTATGTAGATATAGCTGTGCCCTTGGACGTCAGTGTGTTGCTCTCAGTCTGTTGTCTTCAGAGAAAGTTGCTCCTAAGTATGTTATTTCCAAATTGCCTTTTGAGGATAGGAAAGAATTTGGTTAAACACATAGATTTTCTGTTTGATGTAGTGCAAGTTGACATGAAAAGCTCCAAGTAGTGGGTATTTGCTTGCTTGATGGGGTAAGGAGGAATCATGACACACGCTCCATAGGTTGTTCAGGAAACCTATGGAAATTAAAACGCCCCAACCTTTTTATCTCTACATCTGCAAACTGCTGCTTACCCAGCCATTGTGTAAGTGGACGCTGTTTGCAGCACAACCAATTGCTAAGGCAGATCAAAGGCTGTGCTGTGTCACTTGGAGGAAGGTGCTCAGCTGGAGGGGTGTGCTGTGAGTGTGCCACGTGGAGGAGCTGTGCCCGGCTTGCGCCCCACGGGCAGGGCAGGGAGCTGGCAGAGCTGCTGGAAAGGGCCCTGCCGTGCCCTCTGCAGGAGGGAAGGAAGGGCTGCACCTGCCCTTCCTGCTGCCCAGCGAGAGCCGAGAACTCGTCTCCGCTTCCGCAAAATATCTTCCTAAAACAATGCAGGGAGATCTTTCTTCAGCATACGGTGTTTCTGTTTGGGCTTGTTTAAACATCGAAAAATAAAAAATGTTTGTAATTCTTATAGGCAGTAATAATATAATGATAATTAATAATCTATGACTACTTGTGGATGTCTTCTCTAGTTAGCTTTCCATGGCCATTTAACTGTGGGTCTTGTAAAGGTTTATTTGAAGTAAGAAGCTACTGATTGGAGATACCTGAAGGACAATTGCAGCTTTTGTGATAAAACTTGTTTTGAAAGTGCAAGAAAGGTGGCCACAGCTGGAAAACTCAGTTTGATTGAAGAAGTCGAGATGATGGATCATTCTGTGTACACTTAGAGACTCAAATGACAATTTCACATCTACATTATTGATTCATGTATGTCTGTTTTGTTTTGCTAACCAGAGCAAGGGTCTCCTGGCTTATTTTGGAAACTTCCGTCTGCTTGCAGAGTTCTCCACTCCTTTTGTCAATCAGCGGTAAGTGGTTAGGGAGTTTTTCCATAGTTCTTTTTAATCTGCATTATTATTTCTGTCACTTAGAAAGTTTTTTTTTATAGTTGTTGAATGTCTGCTGAGAGGGAATTTATATATATTGAACTAAGGATTACTATATGAAAGTCTTTTTTGCAATGAAAATGTTTTGCTGCTAAAGCTGCAACAGTATAGCTAATGTATTCATCCCCGAGTTCCTTTTTAGATTAGACCAGGCTTTGTATGAAATGCCAGATTTTTATGAAAATACCAACCAAAAAAGATCACCAATAAAATATTGTTTAATTACTTTTGTATATTCATGTAATTTTTATAATAAAGCCATCTTCAGTATGGATGTTTTTTCTTGGTATCATGGACCAGGGAAAGAAGCAAGATAATATTGTCATCAGGATCCTAGAATGGAATTGCATTGCCCTATGTAACTTGAAGTCTATTTTCCAATATCCCACACATGTAGATCAATATTCATATATGCATATGAATGTCTAGAATAATATAAATGTATATTCCTTATTTGCTTTCAAAAATAGTTCTGTATTTTGAGCACTTAAATATATCTGAAATGGTTAATCTTCACACCCTGTGACTAGAGAAGAAAGGGGCAGAAGCTTCTGCAGAGCTCAGAGTCAGAGCCTGCCCTGGCTGCTGGTTCAAGTGTTTCTACCTGATTTGCTACTGTATCAGACAAGGAGGATGATAATGCCACACACTGCAGCAAAAGGGAAAGCTGTCATTGGAGTTTCATGGTGCTGTGGGGAGGGTGGCCTCTCTCCTTACTCTGTAGCCACCAGGACCCAGCTGGCGATAGGGATTTGCCCAGAAAGACCTCACCTCAGGTGAGGGGCTTTGGTACAGAGCAGTGCTGCAGTCTTTTCCTCTTCCTCCAATTTTTTGCAATGTAGGATGAGAACTTTCTGTGTATCAGATGCCTTTTTCTTACCCATGCTTTTTGGAGTGTATTTCTGCTTTACTGCTTCTACATGTGTGGCATCTGTTTTATTTTCCAGATGTCTGGTAGAGAAAGGATAAGGCAAATAGAAACTGTATTCCTCCTGCATTCAGGCTATTGCCCATTACTGCATTGTGACTGTAGTCTCTGAAGAGTTTTATGACACTGTAGCATTCCTCAGAGCTCTTATGAATAAAAAAGGTTGTGCTGAGATCCCTTTTGAACATTAGTTTGGTAAACTCAAACTTACAGGGTGGGATAATGGAGCTCTCCAGAGGCTGCTCTCCTCTGCCCCAGTGCAGTTGAGCAGGAGATTACAGTCTGTTGTAGCCTGTGCTCTGTGTGCACAGAAACTAAAGACTAAATAAACAGTTCTTCAAACTTAATGAAGAAAAAAGGTTTTATATTGATACTCATGCCCTAGTGAATGGCTGTTGTCCCAGCTTCTACCCAGACAGAATATCATCCTGGCTTCAGGTGGGTTCCTACACTGATGCTTACTGTTCGGACTGTGGCCTTAGGAAGTATTGTGGTACATCTGGCTCTTAAAAGTAATTTATGTTATACTTTTAAAATGCCTATGGTGAGATTATGTGTCTTTGAATACTGACATTTAGCACTCTCTCAGAAAAGCAGAAATTGCTGCAGGAGATAATAAAGTCCCTTGCACTAAAGGATGTCATCTCATTAGTGCATGATATTTTTTTCCATTAAGTTTGAAGTGAATCAGACCCTTAAGACAGTAAGTAGTGGATAATGATAACGACTTACATTATGTTTCTTGTTTGCATTCTTAGCACTACCAAAAGAGCTCTTATTAAAATATAAAAAGATATTCTAATCTCAGAACTGTCTGTGTATTTCCTGTCTGTGTTGTTAGGGATCTCTAATTGGAGGTTGTCTCCATGCCAAGCATTTAGATCTTTTAATGTTAGTGTAAGCATTTACGTAATTAATTCTGAACTGTGTGGGTAAAATTGTAATGGTAACTGTTATTTACAGACTTTCTTTTTTTTTAAATTTGCTCGGAGAGGGAAGTTGCTAAACAGATGTCCAATTACCTATACTGGCATGTTGCAGTATATTTCAAAACCATTTTTTTCATTACCTTTTGATTCTGCATTGTATATATCATTGAAAGTAAAGGCATTGATTGTCAATCTGACCAAACATATCAGATCTTTCTCTTCATCATGCCAGTAAGTGTTTCTGTGGTGAGGCATCCTGCTTCTGGGCTGGACTGCCACCTCCAGTGCCTGGATTTTAATTGTCCTAGTTGCATGCTTAATGAATTTCTGGAATATCTCTGTTAGAACTGGATGTCTGGAAAATCTTTTTAGTGTATTTATAATTACCTAGGTTGTAATCTGTAGGTAATTAAATTAAAAATTACTTTAAAAACCAATTTAGAACTGTTTTTTGTTAAATAATTTTAGCCTTGTATCTTATTGGAAAAAAAAACCTGATTATTTCATTCTCTTCCCCATCCCTCATTATGAATACAGTGATTTAAGTTATTTTGCTCTCATCCTGCCTGCCATTGCTGCACAAATTTTACTTGTGTTTATTCTGGTTTAAGTGTGAATAACAAAGGTTTAAAGGAGTTTGTTGTTCCTTTTTCAACCCTCAGGTTCTGTGTGCTAGACAACAGATAAGTTATGCCTGGCTACTGAGGAATAAATATACAAGAATTCTTTTTTAAAAACCATTTATGACCCAGTAGTAGATGGAGAGGCAGTTTTTAGATTTATCTTTTTCATTGCATAACATTCCAAGTTGTGACATGATCAAGAGCTTACAATGTCTGGTTCTGAAAATATTCTGGTTTTGGGCTGAACAGAAACAGTCAGTAAAAGCCCAATTACAAGAAATTAGAGCTCTATCTGGGTTACCAAATCCAAATGCAATTTCAGAATTGCTTTCAGTGAGACAAAGAGAATTTTAGCTGCTGTTGGTATGAACTATAATAGCAAGTAATAAATATGTCTTAATGATTTTTAAAGATAATTTTATGATTGTATATTACACAGTAGTCACTGAAATGCACACTGGTTGTTGATTGGTTTACAGTTCATATCAGGATTTTCTGTGTGTTATTCTGCAATATACTGGATATCATACACGGCTTAAGTGGTTGGGAAAAAGTGCAGCTAAGCAGAAGAATTTGTAACTAAGCCAAGACACAGTGCAATAATTTAGAAATAATAAAGGTAGAAGCAATTAATAAGTGATGAATTGAAAATAAACATGAAGTAGAATAATTTTTAATGAGATGGCTTCAAGTCTGCCTGGTATTTGTGAACACTTCTTTTGCAGGTGGTTTTTTGAAGTACTGGGATATCCCAAATCTTCAAAGGCCAACATCATCAATGGTGTGCTGATGACAGTTGTGTTCTTCGTGGTGAGGATTGCTGTCATGCCTGTATATTACAGCCATGTAATTTCTTCATTTGGAACAGAAGGTTTCCAGAGATTAGGATTTGCAGCCCAGAGCGCCTGGATTATCTCAAGTGTTGTCTTGGATATTATGAATGTGATGTGGATGGTCAAAATTGCAAAAGGATGCTACAAGGTCATTTGTCTTATTGGACGGGAGGAAGCGAAAACTCATAGAAATGGAAAATCTGCCTAGAAATCATATGTAAAATGAAATTTCTGCTATGAAAATAATTTGGGTTCACTGAAACAGTGCACATTTCTGCCATGGAATGCTCCTATTATGGAAACAAGGTATTACCTCTGTACTGACCTTACTCTTTCCCTAGCCACACTGCCTGCACGCCCAGGGCCACGCTTTGCGGATCCTGTCCAGTGAGGAATAAAAGCAAAAGCTCAGACAGATGAGTTCCACATGCCTGTTCTAAGCAGTTGCAAGCATCAGAAATTAGAAAGGAGCAGACTGGTTACTTGCTTATTGTCCACCAGTGTGTTCAAAGTGTTTCTCAGGTTTCTTGGATTAAAATGTTTTATAAATCCAGTGGATACTGACATATCTGTTTTTTTAAAAAATGAAAAATTCTCCAAACTCCTGATATGGTGCAATTTTCCAGGCACGTTTCTATGTTTTCTTCTAGGAATAACAATCAAGATTTCATTCTTGACAACTTTTTAATTTTTGCAAGAAAAGCTAAAAATTTGGCTTTGATTCTGTGAAGTCTTTTACTGCTTTTTGTTCTGCCTTATATGAATGCAAACCATTTTGGGAAATTTATGAAATAATTTTATCTAAAATGCTGTATTATAAGACCACATAATATCTTAAAAGTTGTTAGAATTCTCATTTTGATGCGAAGGATTCCCATTTGCTGTGCTAGGTTACATGCAATAGTACATCTAAATTCCCCATGGAACTTTTTTGGTAAGTTAATATGGTAGATGTGTGGAAATGGCATAATTCTTACTGAAGCGCTTTTTCCTTTGCTGCTACTACCTTTGAGAAGGGCTGCAATTCTTCTCAGGGTATTTTTAACCATTTGCTATTTGGATTCAAAGTTTAATTGCAAAGGAATAAAAATCTTCTGTATATGTGATGTGTAACTTTCAGTAATACTTCTATCACAGAAATTACCTATTTGATATGAAGTGTTGAGGGTTTTTGTCACATTTTTCTTGTTAATCAAGTCAGAAATCTGAGGTGTTGACTAAAAACACTCTTGAATTAACTGTGCCAAACTCCTCTAAAGCTGTATGGTAATTCTGTAGAAGGAACAGTTGACCTCTGTAGACACTTTTTTTTTTTTTTTTAATACCACACATTTGTCAATTGGTACTCAGTTCCTCCTTCTGTGAACTTGAAGGCTTGGAGGTCATCAGAGAGGAATCTTACCATCTAGGAATAGTTTTAAATCTCATTTATAATACAATTTGAGGAAATTCTGAGTTCTGTTTTATTTTAAATGATTTTGAGGGCTATATTTATGTGTAAATTTGTTTTGTTTTGCTTCTTGTAACTGGAATTGGGACTGATTAACTTCTGTTTTTTTTCCTTGGTGTAGATGTGCTAAAAGCGTCCATTTCCACTGAGACTTTAGAGCACATCCCAATTATTGTAGCAATCTGTTAAAGCAGTTTCTTTTTAAACAGAAAGACAGCATATTTAGCCTGTGTGGGGTGATCAGTCCTGTTCCTGCTGACAAGGCTGGGTGACGTGAACTCTCCCCTCTGTACTCAGAGGTGTGAGTGCCCCGTGCTGCCCTCCCTGGGGAGGGACTCGGCGTTCCCCTCTTCCAGAAACTGGATGCATGACCCAAGAGAACTGCATGGGCTGAAATGTCTTTTAACCAAGGCAGCTGCAATGAGTTTGGTTTCCCAGTTAAAATGCTGTCAGGGCATATTGTTTGGACTTGTGTAAAATGCACTTTTATAAAGCCTAGTTCCATTGCTCAGCTGGGCAGGCTTTTTTCTAAAACAGTTTCCCAGTCCTGCATTTTTAAGGGAGATAGCAAGGATTGTTAGTACTTGTGTTTTTTGGATCTCGTGGTTATTAATACTTAATGGTGTTAATACAGACAAAAGATCTGTTTATGCCTTGAGAGAGTTAGCAATTAATCTGTTGAGCTGTATGATCTGAGTGAGCGCAGTACCTCGTTTGGGTACCAGTAAATCCACAGTCTGTGAGAGTTGATCCCGTGACTTGCTTTGCTCCAAGAAATATACTCTCTTTTAGGCTAATTTGCAGAACCTGGTATCTTTTAAAATGAGATTTCAGTGTACCTAATGCAAAATTGTAAAAAGGCTGTGTTTCTATCATCTTTATGATTTAAAGGTGCATATGAAATACTCTTTTCTTTGCCTTTTAAATCACTAGATCCCCGTGATTTAATTGTTTTGTAATAGCTTGTTCTTTTCTAAAATAAATTGAGTAAATTCAAACATTTTGGAGAATTATGCTTGAAAGTAGAACTCTGCTTTTCTTTTAAGGAAAGTAGGATGAGAAAACTGAGAAGATGATTTGGAGCAGCTCTTAAGGTGGTAACTCATGAGAAGTATCTGAAATTTATAATTTCTTAGCATTGATTTTAATATTTCAGTATTTTAAATATTTTGTTCTCAGTAGAGGCCATTCATTAAAATGGTCTGCTTCTTCCACTTCTAGATAGAAATGTGTTTGATAAGGAAAAAAAAAAGGTAAGTCAAGCTATAATAAAATTAATGTTAAAACTAGATTTAGAAACAAAAACCAATCCAAAACTCTGCATACTACACTTTTGCCAACAGCCCAGAATTGAAGGGCAGTGGGATAATTCTTTCAGAACAGCTAGTATTTTGGATTGCTGCACGAAATTAGTGTAATTAAAAATTTATTTTGCAAAGCGTTACCTTCAAATTTTATAATTTTTAAAAAAAGTTATTACAGTTATGTCCTGATACATCAGAAGAAACTTTTCTTATGAAAAAAACTATTAAAAGCTGTGGTTTCAGCAAGGACATTAGTAAACAGGCAGCAAAATTGTGATGTACTGAATACACTAGTATATAGGGCACTTTTTACCTGCCATTAAAAGCTTATAATACAGCAAATTAGATGGCTGTGACACCCATTTTTAATTGCACTTTATTAATTTTAAAAATGTTGTGAAATTTTGATGAAATTTAATGTTGTAAGCTTGTGTCTTTGCTTTTTTATGCAAAAAAGTAAATGCATGATAATTAGCATCATAACAAATGCTTTTGAATGTAATATCTTATTAGTGGCTTAAAACTTCTCTTTTTAACAGATGCATTGTAAAAACAGACTCTTGGCATGTCACCAGGTGTCTTTTCTGTGGGCATATCAAATGGAAGGAGTGACTCTTGTAAAAAATGTTGGTTTTCTTTTCCATTCTTCAGTTCCAGGTGACATAAAATTAGCTCGCTGATCATGGGAGAGACTATTTGTACCGGTTAAGCTGTATGTAGAAATGCAAGTTACCCTTTTTTATGGCTTTAATTTTTCATCAAAAGATGAGTAAATACCACTTTCAGAACTCTACAGGAGAATGGTAGGTCAGGTGTTCTGTAATTGATTTGTGGAATCAGTACTTGCAGAGAAAAATTATACTTCAAATACTCATTTTCTCGGTGAGTGTTTCAGTGGATTTCAGTGGAGAGTCTCACACAACAGAGATGCTGTATGGGTTATCTCTGTGAATTCTTCAGTGCTAAGAATGACATCTCTGAAGCCTACTCTACCTCTATAAGAACATGCTATCTTGACTGAGCTCAATAATTTAATTACTTAATTGCTTAAAAAATATAATCAATTGAATAATGAAATATATGCACAGGAAAATGAGGGGAGCTGACTTCATATATAAATTCTTAACAATTCGAAATTTTGTACTAAAGTTTATTAAAAGATAAATTAGTTACAGTGTTTGGAAAATAATTACTTCCATTTTTACTTAAAATATTGTGGGAGAAGATTACTCACACTGCAGAACTAACGTTACCCTAAGCGTAAAAGCTTACACGAGTGAGCAAATGCATTCGGGCAGGTTTAAAGAGGAGAGGAGGAGGAGACTTTGAGTACACACATAGAGATTCAGATGTCTTCCTACTGCTGTGGCTGGGACAACAGCAGACTGATACGTAGCAGAAAGGTTTAGGTGTTTCTGTGTCTCTGTTAGGAGTGGAAAATGAAACTTTATTCTTTAAAATTTTCAAGCTGTATTAAATGGAATACCAGTTGTTGATTACTGTATGAAGATGACTTTTTCTTGTGGCCTTGTGTGTGTTTAAGCATCTGTATGTACAAACTTTCTGTAAAAGACCATTTAATAGAGAAGTTTGAAAAACTGTTTTGTGATGCTTTTGCTGAGCCATTCAGAGGAAAATAAAGGGCTGCTTGACAATTACTCCAGCTTAGGGTCTGGTGCAGTGTTGGCTGCTGCTGCAAGCCATCAATAAAGCAAATAGAGACTAGAATTTTCAGATCCAAAAGTGCAAGTGTAGAAGACTTTGAAAAGTATCACAAGCCCCTTTGATATTTTTAATAGCCTGCTGTACAACAGCGTTATTTGGCTACAAGGAACTTTACGAGGGAAAGTTGTTCCTGGTTGAACTTCTCTGTCTATGGAACACAGCCAGAAAAAGAACAGTACTATCAGCAATCATTGCTGATATTCTGATTGATGGCAGTCAAATGGAAATAGTGATAATATTTATGAACTTTTAACATTAATCCAAACCCGGATACAATCTCTGTTAGACAGGTGAAGGTCTTAGGATTTTCTGAAAGCAACTTGAAAGTTGTTTTTATGGCAGAGAAGATGAAATATGTGCTGCCTGGGTTGTTTAGAGATCTAAGATTAAGCATCAAGTCATACTTTTAGATGGTAACACTTAGTAAGGTTTCTTATCCATTAAAAATTTCTACTAGCTACCTCCTTGGCATTCTTGTTCTATTTATAATAACCAAGCACTTTATAGCTCAGTAAAGAATGGAAGGTAGCTATGGAGAATAAATTGTATTGTTTGGTATAAGAAATATTTTGGCAAAATTTCTTCTGAGAACAGTTTCATTGTGTGATGTCCTGCACTGAGAGGGCATCTGTTTATTACGAAGTAGATACATTTTTAACCTAGTTGTAAGTAAAAGAAGTGTCTTTAAGAGAGTGAAGTATGAAGAGTTCAGCATGGCTTGGTATCAACCATATAATGATTCAGTGTGCTATTTATAACTTCCTACTTACTGAAATTGAAAATATAAAAGCAAATAAAATATTCTGTATTGTATCTTTATTTTTAATCTATGTGTGGGATGTCAAACATTGTACTTGTCTTGTGGACAGGACATGCTTTTATGAGCCTATAAATATTTAAGTATATGAGAATCTGCACCCATGGAACATGTTGCATGTAAATTGTCTTCTAAATTTTTAAATTTTGGTATTTTTAAAAATTTGCTAGGTTTGAAAGCAACATTTAAATATTAATACTAAGCTGTAATACAGAATACAAAATTTTGAATGCAATGTGGTTTTGTTTATAGTAATCCTATTCCAGTTTCACAAGAAAAATCCATCAAATCATAGGGGGAAGGGAGGAAAAGGGCTAATCATGAGCTCGACTATATAATTTGCACACTTAATATGCACACATCCAAATATCCTGGATTTGCTTCTAGCATGCATTTACCAAACAGTGTTTTCTTCAATATTGACAGATACCTATATATGTAGAATAAGCACAGCTAACCTGTTATAAAATCAAATTACAAAACCTGTTTGGAACAAATGAGTTACAAGTTAGGCAGAAGTAAGGGAGCCTGTAATTCAAAAACGTTTATATAATCTTCTATCTAAGAAGAAACTTGATGAGTTTATCTAACTTATGTGCAGAGCAAAGATGAAAACTGTAGATTCTGCTAGACTGATTTCTGGTAAATCTTGACAATCTGGTTTGCAGTAAATTCTAATACTGTCACAAAATGTCAGGATCATATTATTAAATTCAACTAGTAATGTGACCTGATTGTAGTAGCAATCCTTATCATGGCACAAGAACTTAAAAATGCAATGTAACATTTCTGAAGATTGGTGATAAAAGTAATCTGTCATAGTAAGGTGAATGATTAAGTCTTATGGGTTTAAATTTACTTTTTATTTTAAGAAAGAATCTGAATTATTTGTTAGCATTTCAGTGATATTGTAAAGCATTTCTGTATTTTGTTTGAACAGTTTAGGAGCTTGCATAAAATGATATTGGCTGATTTTTTTCCCTTTGATATATGCAATAATGTCAATAAGCAATAAATTGCATGTTGTATGCAAGGTATTGGTACTTCATAATAAAGGAAAGGAACACAGTTTCTTATTTTGTGAATTTTTCTTTCTTAATATGATAAGAGCTTATGTACCTAGCATGAGCACATCATGAAAGAACAATTTTGGGGGGGGGTTCAATTCTGAAACACCTGGCTTTCATGGTATCTTGAGATTTCATGCTGTATCTTACTTATTTTAAAGAAGGTGAAGATGAGTGTATGAGGTCTGAGCCACACTTGCTCAGGTGGGTGGACTTTTCAATGCTGAAATTCCATGTAGGACATCACTGGGGCCAGGAATGTAACTTAAACTGTAAGTTTTAGTTGTGTATTGGGGAAGAACTTTTGGATTGGATAGGATAATTATATTGCACTGTCTTGTAATACCACATGTGTCAGGGCATAGGCTGGACAGTTGTCTGAAGGCTCTGAGGATAAAGAGCCGCTGTTGTCAGTGTAACATAAATGTGATGCACTACACAGTCCCTTACTGAATACTACGATGGGCAATTCAGTTCCTCAGTATGGCAATCCCTGGGTTCTATATCTGCAGTGAATGTATGCATGGAAGCATGAATTGTGTGGTAAAGCCCAGAGGTTTCTTTGAGCATCCTTAGAGATTGCTGCTGTTTTATATCTTAACCACTGGCTTCCAAGCACAGGAATTACTCATGTTTCTTTGTTTGCTTTTGTGTTATGCAATGGTTAAATTACTAGAAGAAAACACAAAGCAGTCCAGTGTTTTTACTTTTTTTCCTCTCATCTTTTGAAGGGTATTTAGTTGCATTTGTAAATTATATACTGAGGGTACTAATTTTACACTGCTAGTGTAGTAAACTACTCACTAACTAGTTGGTCTGTTAGAAAGTGAGTGGGAATTTCTGGAAACAGACATTCTTTGGGGTCAGATGCTATATAGGTCAGATTTCCAACCGCTTGAGGAAGGACAATGGGGCTTGGTAGGAGGCTTTCGTATTGGCACTGGGCAGCTTTTAACACTGAATGGTGGAAAGGAAGGACTGAGCATGGCTGGGAACAAGGGATGCCTTTCAGTGAGCCATTCTTAAACTGATGCATTCGACAAGTCTTGCTTAAAGTGTGAGAAAGATTATCTTTCCCTAAGATGTAGGATATAGGAAGTATTTTGTATATCCACTTCTTTGTCATACTCAGGTGCGAAGTTGCTCTTCATTTTCTCCCCAATTTTTTTTTATTACTCTTCATGTCATTGCTGAAAACTTTTGTTTCACTCCTTGTATTGGTATGATAATTTTGCACTAAGATTTAAAGGAAAAAATGATTTAATCTTTGCAATAGATACCTGTAATTTTTTAGGTGGTGGGCTACCGTGGTATCTTCTTTTGCTCTGCTTTTCTGGAGTTCAGAGTGCAATATACCTAAGGGTAGACTGTGTGCTTCTTTGAGATTGGGACCTTGGTGTTCTTAGTAAAGAGTGCTTTCCATTGAGTTAGAAGTATTTGCTACTTGGCTTATCCTACAGAGGGTGAAAACTTATCTATACAAAGACTAACAATGCAGTTGTTGCTTCTGGTGGAGCGTGATGGTGGAAAGCAGGGAGATGGCACACTGACATCTACCACATTATGTACTTTGAGAGGAAGGAGTAGAATCAATTTTCCATTTGAGAATATCAGAGAGAGAAAATCTGTTTTACTGTAGAGTCTTTCTGCCACAGACTTGAAATATTTAGAAGCAGAGATTTCAGTTGCTCTGTGGGAGGATCTTATTAAACTGTGTCGTTAAGTGAAGATAGGATGGGTGACTTGTGGTTGTTCAGCCTGGAAAAGAGAAGGCTTTGGAGACACCTTAGAGCCCTTTCCAGTATGTAAAGGGGCTACAAGAGAGCTGGAGAGGGACTTTTTACAGAGGCATGTAGTGACAGGAAAAGGAGGAATGGTTTTAAACTGAAAGAAGGCAGGTTTAGATTCGATGTTAGGAAGAAATTCTTCCCTGTGAGGGTGGTGAGGCACTGGAACAGGTTGCCCAGAGAAGCTGTGGATGCCCCTGTTCTAGGCCAGGTTGGATGAGGCTTTGAGCTACCTGGTGTCGGGGAAGGTGTCCCTGACTGTGGCAGAGGGGTTGGAACAAGAGGTTTTTAAGGTCCCTTCTAACCCAAACTGTTCTGTGGTTCTGTGTGTATAGCAAGTGAAGACTTAAAATGATTGTTTAGTGCTGCTTACACAGGTGTTGCTGTGAGTGTAGTCTTAGATACTGCAGCAAGGCCAAATATGCCTAAACTGGGAAGTGATGGAGGCCATCAGAATGTTTTCTAGGGCATATAGTAGAGATTCAATTACTGACATGATGCTACATTTCTATCTTAAGGTTCTCAATATGCTGTGCTAATAATTCCTGCATGCAGAAAGGGTGGAAAACAATTTCCTCTTGAGTAATCAAGACTATAAAAAGGCAAAAATGACTGAAAGGATGAATATTTGATATTGCTTTATACTTGTATTTTTATTTCATATTCACACTGAATGGCAATGTCCTTGTTAATGAGAAAGATCCTACTTTGAAAGATGACGTGAAAATTATCTTAAAAGCACTCTTGAGAGGAATATTTAAAAGTTTTTTAAATTCAGGTAGTTATATATTTTGAAATACTGCTGCTTAGAGCTATTTCAGCGTGATTTAGAATTTGTCTTTAAATCTTTGTGATCTTTTTTGAAAGAAATGGGAATCACTTGTTTCTGTATTTGAATTTGGTTTTTCTTCATCCTAAGCTACTGTAATAACTGTGTCACTTGAAGACTAAATTCCTGTCTACCGTAGTTTTACTCTTAATTGTTACAATTAAATAGAACATTTGGAAAAAACTATGGTTATTTTTTAATCAATTCTAATTGTTATACATTTATAATGAATGTTTCTCGTCTCCTCACCTGCTTTTTGTACTTGACAGCCTCTTGAGAGTCCATGTGGCGGGATGAACATTGAAATAGTCCTGTGGGGTTTGTACCTAGGTTACTGCTTAGCCAGGTCTCACCCCCTATTGGTCAAAAAGGGATGGGATGAAGGTAGTATTCCATGCTCTGCTGCACAGTGAGCTCCATCTTCTGTGTGTTATGCACGGTATTTCACACATATAGTTAAACTGCATCTTCTGGCTTGGAAATAAGGCAATATTCTTAGGAAATCTTAAAAGAGCAGTGACACTTTTCTTGGCTAGTTGATGTTTAAAAATAATCTTAAAGAACTTTACTATCTCCGCAAGTTTATTACTAAAAAGGATACACCTTTGCGGTAACGATGCGTGCTGCTAGTTCGTCGTGGGTTCCTTCTATACTTAAACAATTATTTGCGGTTGTAAAGGATACTGAGTTCACAAACGAGCCCACAGCACGAGGTACGAGCACACGTAGCTCTCGCTAGCGCAGCTGCCCGGGCTCACGGCGAGCCTCAGTTCGCTGGCGCTGGCAAGCGTAGCCACAGCTCTTGTTCCCTGCCGCGCGTCCCCGCGGCCCGCGGGCTCCCCCTGCATCGCCTCCGAGCTGCGACGCCTCGGCATCTGTGCGCTGGACGAGGCCGCAGCCTCGGGGCGGGAGGGGACCCGGCCCTGTGCCCGCCCCCGGCCCTGTGCCCGCCCTCGGCCCCCGGCCCTGTGCCCGCCCTCGGCCCCCGGCCCTGTGCCCGCCCTCGGCCCCCGGCCCTGTGCCCGCCCTCGGCCCCCGGCCCTGTGCCCGCCCTCGGCCCCCGGCCCTGTGCCCGCCCTCGGCCCCCGGCCCTGTGCCCGCCCTCGGCCCCCGGCCCTGTGCCCGCCCTCGGCCCCCGGCCCTGTGCCCGCCCTCGGCCCCCGGCCCTGTGCCCGCCCTCGGCCCCCGGCCCTGTGCCCGCCCTCGGCCCCCGGCCCTGTGCCCGCCCTCGGCCCCCGGCCCTGTGCCCGCCCTCGGCCCCCGGCCCTGTGCCCGCCCTCGGCCCCCGGCCCTGTGCCCGCCCTCGGCCNGCACAGCCCCCGCCCGTGACCGTGGGGAGGGGCTCGAGACAGCCCTGCTAGGCGCTTGGGTTTTTGTTTGGGCTGGAAGCTTGTTACTTAAATCGATTTTTCAGTTAATTTTTTAATTTGTGGTGCAGCACTGTATCCGCGCTTGCCGTTCACCTTAATAAATAACCAGTGTAGATTTGTGTTACGAATGTTTGCTTTCTTTTTCTTTAGAAATTTGATCTAAAAGGGCCCGGTGTGCAGAGGCCATGGGTTTGTCCGCATCCTCCCCGGCTGCTGCGGAGCAGTCCCCAAATGCATCCAGGCAATATCACACGGCGTCTTCACCGTCAGAATGTCCCATGCATCAGGAAAAAATGAGCGGTAATCATTCTTGAAACCTAAATGAACTAAACTCCACATGGAAATCACACTGAAAAATCTGGGGCAGGGGGGAAGGGGAGAAATTCTTCAAATAAACTTGAGTTTTTCGTTCTCAAGTAAATTTTCCTTAGGAGGAGTCACTTGTTCGCCAGAACACTGTGCAAGCTGCTTTGTTTGTAGAGACAGGAGGTACTTGCTGTAGAACCTGCGGGTCACTCCCAGATTGTCCCGTTTCACAGGGGCCCTAAAAATCGGTTCCGTGGTGTGATACACCCACAGAGGGTCAGGAAGCCCCTGCAGAGATGGTGACTGCTTGACTGGTTGTCACTAAAACCCGTGCATCTGGAAAAGGGCTGCAGAAGGGTGGAACGAGATGAATGCCTGGAAAAGGACATCAGCTCTTCTGTTGACTCAGTCAATGCACTGGGTTAGCTTCCCTGAGGAAATCATTAGTACAAACAGTTCAGTATTGGGGCCAGCATGGGGTAGGAAATGAGTATTGAGAAAACTCAGATCTTACCATGATTCTGGGTCCTGAAATGCAGGAAAGAGAATAGTTAAAACTGTTGAAAGGCTCAGAAAAGAGTGAAATAGCCGATTGCACTTACACGAGCCTTCAGTGAACTTTTCCATTTCATGTCTTAGAGTTTTCATCTTGTAGCAGAATGTATACTACTCTTGTGTTTAAGGTTGTCCAGTGCACATGAAGACTGCTGATCATAGAACTGAGAATACAGATGATGTTCCTGCACATCAAGAAAGAGCTTATGAGTTTGTAGCATGTCCTGTGAAGTCTGGTGCATCTCAAGTGAAAGATGACATAGATCCCAGCAATATGGTAACTTTTGCTTATTTCACATGTTTTCTTCAGTTTTGTTTCTTCTGAAGTATTATACCTGAAAATGCAAATAGTGTTAAAATGTAAGAGGGAAACTCTGGGAAATAACTTTTTTTTTTTTTTAAACACTGTTTTTTCAAAAATTTGAAAATTTTTATTGAAAAACAAGTTACATCTTATTTAACATTGTATTAAAATTTACATCTCTGGTGGTTTTCCAGTTTTTAAATATCTTTTGCTCTCTACTTACTAGTTACATATATGTTATGATACATTGGTGGATTTTAGGTTCTGTGTAATAGTGGTGTGGTTGAGTTCTGATTAGCGTCTCTCCAAGATTTCCTCTGATTTACAAAAAGCATTGCTCTTTTGAAAGTTGAAGTTTAGGCAGAAAGTATTCCTTTAGTCTTCTGATGACAAACTTGTACAGAGAGTTCTGCTGCAAAAAAAGATAATTTTGGTGGATTTAAATAAAGGCTGAACTTCTTGATCTTTGTAGGAGCTGATTGATTATGCTTTGATTTTTCTTGAACACTGTAACTTAAAAAAATGTTAATATTCTAGTTTGTTGTTGATTCTCCTTGTTCTCTAGATGCCTCCTCCCAATCAGCAGCCATCCCCAGGCCAACCATTTCCACTGTCAACTGTTAGAGAAGAATCTTCCATTCCCAGAGCACATTCTGACAAGAAATGGGTCTACCCTTCAGAGCAAATGTTCTGGAATGCTATGCTAAGAAAAGGGTAAATACACTGGGAATTATGAGATGGTGTCTGTGAGCCTGGAATTCCTGAACTAGTATTATTAGTTATTGTTCATTATTTTTTGAGAGTTTGTGGATTTTAGCCAGTAAATAATAAAGTAACACTTTAAAAAAAATACTATTTTCATAAACCTCTTTCTTTTAAAGAGCGAGTTGCTCTCAAAGGCCATGTGTCTTCTAGTGATCAGGAAGATGGTGAGGAATGTCAAGCAACTGCTACTGGCTCAGAAAATTTTCTTAAAAGTGCATGCACAGTCACAGACAAAGTTTGCATGATTGCCAACTTTCAAACGCAGTTGGTTTCATGCTAATCCTATAAAATGACAGTAGAAGTTCTGTGTGAGAACATCCAGCTTTGCAGAATTGCTAAAAATGGGGAAATTTGCAAGTAGATATTTTCGGTATTTACAGAAATTTAGGGTATTCGAGACTTAACTGAATGATTAATGTCTCCTGTGGCCTAAAAATCCTCCTGTACTGATGTTTCCTCATTCTTTTGTAATGATTTGTTTGTCATTCTCGAACAGGTGAACTTTACAGGTGGTTTACTTTAGGAACAATAGTTAGTTCTTTGTTCTGTGTGTTGATACGGTTCACAACACAGTATGACATGAGCAGCCTGTATGGAACATACAAGTTTTGGTCCTGTAAACACTGAAATGTGTTAAATGTTGTGCCAGTTGAAAAGGAAGCACACATGCAGCACAGTGCAGTGCCAAGAGAGATGAAAAGTATTTCTGAGTGTTTGCAAAATGTATTTTATACAGGACTTCTGTGCATTAGGAATACAAGTGGGATTTTTCCTAAGTTTTTTTATGAATACTGTGGATGTGGTGATGTTTGCACACTCTGATAACTTTCTGATCCAGTTAAGCTGTTAATTTAGCTATGTAGAATTTTTTGATCTCTGTGATGATAAATTGGATAACTACACTTTTGCACAGAAAATGAAGTGGTTCTCAAGATGCTTAAGCAGATGAGCCAGAAGTTTGCATGCTTGTCTTGTGTCTTGCCTACAACCTTAAATCTCAATTCAAAAGTTCATCAGCTAAACGGAGGAAGGTGGAGTAGTTATGCTGTAATGTTCATAAACTGTTTTCAACTTCTTATTTTTTTAGGTGGAGGTGGAAAGACGATGACATAACAAGTGAAGACATGACCAACATTATTAAGATTCATAACCAAAATAATGAGCAAGCTTGGAAGGAGATTTTGAAATGGGAAGCTCTACATGCTATGTATGTACATATGAAATGTTGCATATGAAATATTTGTCATTATGTTATGACAAAGATATGAGTTGTAAATTTAGATTAGCATGACTGGTGTAAAGCAAACTGTCACTCATTTAGGTCAGCATAGTCCCTGCTCCTACAAGAGACAGACTAGTTAAGCATTCGGTGTTATAAATTCCATGATCATTATTACACAGTAGTTTGGACTATGGTTTTCTGTTCTTTAATCTATTAAATCTGTGGATTAGATTTGCAGAGAACTGCTTTGTTGACAAATTAGAACAATGGTGTGGAGCATATCAGAGATACTTTATTGTACCAGGAGTAAGTGCTGGCAGAAACTGGGTGACTTTTCAAACCTTTAAAGAAATAAACCAACTTTTTTTCTATCACGTGTAATTAATTTTTTACTGTAGCTCTTTTTCTACTCAGTTTCTGTGTTACTGAAACAAATTACCTTAGTGGTTTAATCACTGAAAATAAGACTATTTTAAAAGGTAAAAACTATTTTCCTTTTTAATTGTGTGCACAGGGAATGTCCGTGTGGGCCGTCACTGATGCGGTTTGGAGGCAAAGCAAAGGAGTACTCACCAAGAGCCAGAATACGTTCATGGATGGGGTACGTGGGCAGGAAAGAAGGTCTTCCAGCGAGATGGGAGGCTAGAGACGTGTCTGAAAACATGGTGTAGAACTAATTTAAAGACATTTCAGAACCAATATTGCAAGTTAAAATTGCCAGAAAGTAGAAGTACTAGTGGGATCTTATGGATAAATAAATCTTGAATTGTACTTCAGTCCCTTTCCCAGGTTCATAATATCCATTAAAATATTTCCATGGCTTGTTACCTGTGCTTTCCAGGTACGAGCTGCCCTTTGATCGGCACGACTGGATAGTGGACCGCTGCGGGAAGGAAGTGCGATACGTTATCGATTACTACGATGGCGGAGCAGTGGATGAGAACTACCAGTTCACCATCCTGGATGTGCGCCCTGCGCTGGACTCGCTCTCGGCCGTCTGGGACAGAGTGAAGGTGGCCTGGTGGCGCTGGACTTCCTAACTGCTCCTGTGGTGTGTACTCAGACAGTAACCACTTTCCTCCTAGACAAAGGACATGTGAATATCAGGACTTGAGAGAGAAGTTCACTGCAGCTGTCATTGCTTTCATCATCACCACTGTTCTTTGGGGGAGGGGGAATCTCCTGTTAAGTACACCAATGCGTTGTGGTGTTTCAAATGGAATAATAAAATTACAGTGGCAAAAACACGTATCTTAATTTTCTTAAGAACTGGGAAGCCTTTCTTACTTTGTCTCAGATTCTGCATAAGCTCGCCTTCTTTTCATTTCATGACTTCAGTGCTGCTCCAAATACGTTACAATTCTGGTTCTGACTGGAGTTTTGAGTATTACTTAATTAGTGAAAACTGGAAATTTCATAAATTATTTCACATAATTAAAGTATTTGGATACCTCCATGATGAATAAAGGGTAAAAGATCTGGACTCTTTCAAATTACATGTTCTATTTACACTATAAAACCATGTATTCGCTTTCACGTGGACATTTTACCAATTCAGATACATACTTCCTCAGAAAACTTCAGTTAATCGGTTAAAGGAGGTGTAGTGTAGTATAAGTACTTTAAAGGTATGTTACGGAGAAAAGGAGAACATACTCTTGCCTTAATCTGCAATTTATCTTTGAGCAGAAGAACATCTGTTAGAAGCAGGCAATGTGTGACTTTTAAAACAGCATTTTTAAAAGGATATAAAATTGATATTTAATGGCTATTTATTTGAATATTTAAAAGGTGGTTTTCTGATGTAAGAAAATGCATTATTTTAGTATTTTCATGTCCTTAATATGTGTCTTGTAATGAATTCAGGACAGAGCTAAGCCATATTTTGAGAACGTCATGCAGTGCATTCGTGTTCAGCATCCTGGCTGCATTAATGATATTACAGCATGGTTTTTTATATAATAAGGAATTGCACAAGGGGGTGTGACTATGCAGTCACACGTGTAAGTATAGTGAGGTGTATTACAGGTGTGTATATAACTGGGCTAAAAGGGTATCAAAAGTGCCAAGGCTGATTGGAGTGTTTTCTAAGAGCAATGCATGGTGTAAAGATTTGATTATTGTTTGTGCTTAGTAAGGGAAACTAACTTTTTTGTTTTAAGTCTTCCACTGTAATAGCTTTAACTTTGCACAACTCAGTAAGTTTTAGGTGCTGTGCAAAACACTTGGGAATGGAAAGGAATAAGAGAGTATCACATTGTAGCTTCTCAGATGGGGGAAGCTGCCTTCTTGAAACTCCTCAACCTTAATGGGGAACTAGCTGTACATTTCATTTTCTGAAAGTGGCTGACATTTAACTGACATTGGAAGCTTTTTTACTTTTTTTTTTTTGAAAGGGGGGTACATTTTATTGTAATTTGGAAGTTTTTTTTTTTTTTTTTTTTTTTTTTTTTTTGATGGGAAGCCCCTCTCAATGTTTCAGGAAAGTCATTTCCCATTTAGGGAAAAACTAGTAAGGGAAGCTTTCCTGCTTTAGAATTCTAATGGTCACAAATAGTTCCCACTTCAGAGATGACTGTTGTGCATGGTAGGAATAAGTATTATCCAGAATCCTAAGAGGAAAGCCATGCTCTTACCCATATCCACTTTGCTCATTCCTTTTTCACCTTTTCAGTGATTCAGATATATATATATGTATATATATATATATATATAAATATAAATGGTAAAGGGGGAAGAAAAAGATTCCATCTGAGTAGGCAATGTATGGATGAGATAAATGAGAAGTGAATTTGTATGAAGTGTATCTGACAATGAAGGAACTGCACTGTTGTAACAGTAAAGATTGAGGAGCACTCTTTTTGGGGTGGTGGGTTGTTTTTGTTTGGGATTTTTCTTCTGTAGTTTTTGGTTCATGCATTTGGCAACTTGATACACTGAGGATTCTGTATTTCTCATAACTAAATATGGAAAGGCTACCCCACTGTAGGGAGTACTTCAGAAGCTTCAAAAGAACGAGTTTGCTTTGTTGATTTCAGCAGTGTGATGTGGAGAGCATTATGGAAATTGTAATTGCTGCTAAGTCTGGGGAAACTGTCACAAGCCACTTCTTGTGTTTACTATCTCCTGTTACGTTCCATCTTCCACAGATTCAAAATTGTTCTTTTCTGTGCTACTGTTAATGAAATGTACTACTTCGTCATCAAACTAAAAGGAGAATCAAATAAATATACTTTTCTTAACTTTGGTATGTGGTGATCATACTTTTATAAGATTTATCTTTTTTAAGATTTAGTAAGATGAGTATGTGTCATATGAGATTATAGTCTGTTACAACTATAATCTTGCTATAGAGAGTATATTTGATATTGTTACTATGTATTATTGTATATTACTACAGTTTAACTACTGTCACATCTTTGAATATATACTTACTCATTTTTCAGGTGAATACAGAACCAAAATCCAAGGAACTAAATCCAAGTGTTTGCTAACTGAAATAGCAGTTCTCAGAATAAGAGCATATTACATATTATTACATATTATAACAAAAAATATATTCATCCTGAGTCTGGCTAACTTCAGAGGAATGCAAGGCAATTAAAAAAAAGAGTAAATGAATTAATTTCTACAAGCAGTAAGACTTAAGGAAGTAAATGGAGTTTTCTTCTTTAGGCTTGGGTTTCTTGATGCATGATGCATGGATGTCGGAATTATTATAATTCCAATGTAAATTTGAAAAATGATGATTTAAATTGATTTTTTTAAAATCCTTAGGAAGGATGTTTTAACTAAAAAGCTATCGTTCAGGCTATATTAAAAGAAATCTGTGTACATGCATAAATAAATACATTTATATCCTTTCTTTTTAATATAGGAAGGTATGGAGAGTTCATGGAGCCCAAGAAAGTAAAGAAGTATCCTGATCAAACCCTTTCAGGGAATTCTGCAGTGACATCAGGTTCCCAATCCCGGTCAGGCTGACACAGAATTTTGGAACCCAACATCTCAAACCAAGGTTAACCTTCTGCACATTCCAAAGGGAAAATGCAGACACTTACTAAAGAAAGGCTGCTTCTAAAATTAGTTCTGTATTTAGATACCTAAAGTTCACCTGTGTTCTGCTTTACTCTATCAAAGCCCTGCCTGACCTATGGTATTTGAGTCTTGCAGATGAAACAAGTTATGGGTGCCCCTCTGGCCTGCCCTGAAGACGTGTTCTTAAGGATGTTGCAGTTCCCAGAAACTGCACTCTGGGACTGGTGGAAAAGGGCTCCAGCATAACACTCCCAACTGCAATCAGGCCTTGGGTCATGCACATGCAGCCAGGAGTGGTACTGACCTTCATTTCCTGGAGCAGGAAGCCATTCTGCATTCAGGTGTGGATTTTGGCTGCTTGCTGTTGGCGTTGCTTCAGGCTGCAGTGGCTCCCCTGTACTGGGGTGCCTGGCACTGGTGCCACTTTGCAGGGGCACCAGACTGGGTGCTCTGCCTTCAACAGCCTCCCTGCTCAGTCATGATGGACCAGCTCTCTGCTCTTCTGCAGTTTGCCCTGTTAGGATCTGGCCAACATGAGTGCCCTGTAACTGGGGAGTAATTCAGAGGCTTATCTTTCTGGGATGCCTGGAGTTCCTGACATCTCTTGAGCCTGCATCATTTTGCCCTTGCAGGCAGTTTGGAAGGGGGAGCTGTAGCTCTTCTGTCACTCCTCATTTATTTTTTTCCCCTGTCCCCTAGAAACACTTTTGCTCCTTTCTTTCATACTATGCTGACAGTCCTAGCTTCAATCCCTCTAAGAATTTTCAGCTAAGCCTTAAAATTTCTGCCCTGCTTTGCTGTAAAAAAAAAAAGAGACTGTGTTGCTATAAGAAGATAGTTGTGTCCCTTCTTGATTATTGCTACTTTCTACTGCCAAAGCAAAGTGTTCTGGATTACCACTTTTGAACTATGAGGTGAAAGAGGCATGCTAGTTTGGTGTGAAATGCTATCTAGTGTTTAAAGTCCTGATGGTGAATACATTATGTAATGTGCTCTGTAAATTTGAAATGTCAAATGTGCTTATGCATACTGTTCTACTTTCAAAAGGTATGACAGTGGCAACGGATCCCTCAGTGCTCTGAAAATGGTCATAAATAGTCTGTCATCTTATGCACGCCTATTGTGTTTGTTCCACTCTTGTATCAAAATGTGGGGGAAGAGTAACTAATGTTCCTCATCGCAAAAGATGGAGGCACATTGGAGATACATTGCTGTAGCTCAGCAGCTAAAAATGAACTGGTAGACTAAGAAGCACTGCCTAATATTTTGACTCTTACTGAAGTTTGGTTTTTATAGAGGGTAGAAATGCCTGTTTCAGAGCCATCACATTTTAAAGACATCTGTTCCCAACACTTACTAAATTAAATGGCTTGCTAATTCTCTGTCTCCCTTTGCTTACACCTGGAGGAGAATCCATGTGGTAAGGTTACACAAGTCAATGTACTTGATGTGGCAGCTGAACGTTTTGAGGATAGACTACACTACTCGATGCTAGATGTGCTTATATCCTCAGTATCATGCTCTTCCCTACCCACAAGTACCTTTACATATGTTCTTTTTAAAAATGCACAGGATTGTTAGCTTTTTACACATTTTTAGTATGCAACTTCATGCATTTTTACACTCACTGAAAGAAAATGTGTTCTAGTTATTATTCTACCTTTGTACAAGGTAAATTGCATGCAAAGATCTTCATGTGGTGAATCAAGTAAGTATTGATTCTCTCACCAATGTTAGTATTAGGAATCTGTGGTCATACTAGACATGTCATGTCATAAAAAGCAACCTTTTTAGTTTGCATTAGATGGCTAATCACTTTTACAGGCTTCTCCTTCAAGAAAAAATGGCTTGTCAACCTCCTAGAAGAAGAATCTTATATTCTTTTATGATTGTGACAGTTACAGCTATTTGGTCTTATTACTTGCACATCGCATTGCATAGAAACTTCTGGGCAGAGTACTCAACTTCAAACCTAATTGTGGGGCCTTGAGCATGTGTGAAATGACACATTATTTAACAGGGAGCCACAGATTCCAATGGCAGCTCCTCACAATACATGTATGTGTATATTGGTGGCGTGGGTACATATTTTTGACTGGCATCTGAATGAATCCAATTTTCAAAGGATTATGTAAATTTATTGGAAGTACTGGGATAGTTATTAGGCTTCATTGAGAAAATTTAAAAGATTAGATAATTTCTTCTGCTCATGTTGAGTTTGGACCATGGCACCTCTCATAAAATAGAAACCATCACATTTGTTCTCTGCATAATATGGCAAAAAAAAAAAGACTGTCACGGTTTTTGTTTTCCAATGTTTTGCCAATTTTGTGGTAACTACAGAAAGTTTTAGCTATTTTGCTAACATGCTGCTGCTCTTGCCTCCAGCTTCTGAAGACTATGACCCCATAAACCTCCTGTCTGCAGAGATAGCTAATGCTTTAATTGATCATTAGTACACTTTCAAAATGAGTTTCCATCTGCCAAAAGATTAAGTGTCTCAGGGAATTGACTTAGAGCAGTTTGATGCAAGGAGGATAAATGCAAGTGCCTTTAAAAAGCACTGCTAGATCACAAATCCTTGAAAAACTTGCTTCTAAAATATTTACAAGGAAAAGTAATGGAAAAGTAATAGGAAAGGTTTTTCCTCCGCTATGTTTTTTCCTCAAATTAGAGATCTTTTTTTATAGATCAGTGAGAATTTGTTATCTCATTTTCAAGAACTGAAAAGCAAAACCTCATGAAAATGCTGAATTTAACCTTACAGCAAACCATGGAACTTTTTGCAGCTTTAATTTGCATTGTAAATTTTTTGTTAAATGAGTTTATTTCAACTGTAAGAAACACACAGAAAAAAAAATAAAATTAAAAAAGAAAAAAGAAAAGTTTTCTACTAATTGTACTTCAGAATACTGGGGGAAGAATACTTCCATGTTTTATCATGTATTTTCACAATTACTGGAGTTGCTTCTCCTGTTGTTTTCTTCAAGCTTTTGCCTCTTAGTTTATTTGGAGATATTTTTACAGGTTTCCTGTTGGTTTCTTTCTGCCATTTTTGTACAAGCCACTTTGAGTAAGACTTCTACTATTGCGAGAACGCTTATGGTTGTTATTAGAGAAATGGTAGCTTCTTTCTCAGGTCTCTGAAAAAGCAGTGCTATTTAACTCAGGTAAGAACAGTTCTGGTTGGTAAAAATGCCATTCTGGCTGCATTAGAGCTGGCAGCACTGTTGTATCAGAAACTGTGGGAACTGCAGCAGTGCCAAAAGGCGGAGGTGGTTTGTGTAGCACTGGTCAGCCATCACCTTTGCTGTGCTTATGGACTCCTCATTAGTGTCTGTCTTGTGAGCCCAAAATGGGAAACTGCAGTGACTTCTAGACTTCCTAGTGATCCTTTAATGCCTTCTGGAATATGTGCTTTTAGGACTGCCTGCAGCTGCAATCAATGTGATGGCAAAGGGGCTGGCATGGAAATGACGGTAAAAAGAATAAGATGGATGTTCCAAACTGACTCTTTTCCAGATGTCTGTCTACTCCTCTGATTTGCTACTCAGGTTAGGGAAAAACCGGTCTAAATGCACCGGTCTGATATTCACTAGTGGTTGTTGAAACAACAGCTAACTGAGGCCGTAATTATAGTGAGTGGAAGGCAAAGAATATTGCTTTTGCAAATAACACTGGGAAGATCAATCTTACCTATGTATGAAAGGTTGCATTCTGTTCGCCTTGTCAGGCAAAGCAGAAGACAGTGGTGGCACAATCATTTTGTGACAGGCCGTTGGAGCTGGTTTAATATAGGCTGACTCTAAAAAGCGAGACTTTTCTCTTTAAACTTTATTTGCCACATGCTGATGGGGAAGTATCCATTTAGAGAATATGGCTAACATTCCATCAGACACTGCAATGGTTGAAGAAATAAAAAAAAAAAGAAAGAGGGGAAATAAGATCTTGACTTTCAATTTCATAATAATGGACTATGAAGGCCAGATTGTAACTGTAGAAGTTCGTTTCAAATTTAAATATTTAGCATTTTCAGTTGTCTGTGAATACAAGAAAAATTATTACATTAAGATGGAATTTAGATCTTTGACATGAAGCTGATATTTTCATAGAGTGAAAAATATCAAGCTGACATTATACTGTCTCATTTGATGACTTCCAAATGTCAGAGTGCAGTAACTTATTCATAGGGACCTCCATGTCTTGTGATAGTGTCAATTCAAAAGACATTTACATCGACTTTTTTATTTAAACATGTAAAATGGAATATGCAAAGTAGCAGAGGAGAAGGGGGAAAGACCGGGGCAAGGAAGTTCTTAATGATAGAATGGAGGCACTTCTAAGGCTAATTTCCACCACAGCCTTCTTTCTGACAGCAGCCCGGCAGTGCTGCTCCCTCTCAGCATCTCCCTCCTCCGCTGCTCAGCCCCCTCATAGTTCTTGTTATTTCAACACAGGTTAGGGGCTTAAAAGTAGCAGGATATACTCTGCTGGAAAGTAACTCCCCCCCAGCCCTTGCTTTTAAAAGTGATTTAGTAATAATAGAAGATAGGGAATGTTTTTGCCCGGGAGTTAATTGTACTGGTGGCAATGCACAACCTCGGTATGAGCCCTGGTAACAGGGTTGCAAAGCCACAGTAGTTGATTATGAGAAATATAATTTTATATACTAGTAACTCTTTGTGCAGGGGTGTGTGCGGATGCGACCCAGTGGGTCGTGTGCAGCCCGAGGCCCAGCCGGCTCTTCCTCACTGTGGGTGGGATCGTCGCACAACGCTCCGCACTCCGGGGCAGGGACGGAGGGGCAGGGCGCGGGCTGCTCGGGACAGGGGCGGACGGACGGAGGGAGGGACAGGGCACGGGCTCCTCGGGACAGGGACAAACAGAGGGACAGAGCGCGGGCTCCGGCCCCCGCAGAGCAGCCATTTTGTTCTCCTCCCTGTGGCGCGGTCCGGGCCGGCGGCGTCCCCTGGCGGCCATGGTGTGGGCCCCGCGGCCGGCAGGGGGCGCGGCGGCGCGGGCCGGCGGCCATGTCGGAGCTGGCGCGGGAGGAGCTGTCGGCGCTCGCCGCCATCTACTGCGAGCCGGGCGCCTGCGAGGTGCTGGCGGCCTCAGGTGACGCGACCGCGCTCTCTGCCTCCAGCCTGAGCTCTCCCGCTGTCCCGCGCGGCGGCTCGGCCCGGCAGAGCCCCGGGAGGAAGCGCTCCGTGGCCGCTCACGGCGGCGCTCAGTCCCCGGGGCAGCACGGGCTGTCGCTCGCTGCTGTCGCTTGTGGCGTGTCCCTGCCCCGCCGGGTGTCTGTGCTGCCGGCATCGCTTGGGGCACGGAGCCCAGCGGCCCCTGCTCGGTTATAGTTAGGGACCTTCTCAGTGCCCTGCAGGGGCAAGCGAGGGGCAGCGCTGGGAACGGGCTGGCTGCCCTCTAGCTAAACAAGCAGGTGAATCTTGTACGCGTTAACGAGACCGGGTATTTATCCGGTAATACTGACTAGGGGTACAGCTGTTGCAGTGCATGAGAAGCATTGGATCATCTCTGTTTTTGTGGGTTAAGGTGACCACCTGGGCATTGTGATGTGCCAGATGTTCTCCTGCTTCAGCAAGATGTGTACTGCTGTAGGTTTTACAGGATACCGAGGCTGATGTGTCGTGTCTGCTGTGGGTGGAATGATCAGGTTGGTAGTACTTGCTCCCGTCAGCTGCTGGATGATACAGGCAAGGAATGCAGGAAGTGTAGATGCCTCCATGGTTTTTGCACCAGCTATGGTGGCCACTGATCAGAATGTACTATTAAGAGATGGCTTTTATCAGTATGCACTGTACACTGCTGTGAAGATGCCCCTTCAGCAAGGGAGTATGAATCTCAATAGTTCCAGTGTATAATAGCAGCTACTGTCAGGCTTAAATGTCAGATGAGATATGCAAGTGTTGGTGTCTGTTCAGATCCAGACAATTAGTAAATTTTGCTTAGTGCCTACTCCAGATGTGACAACTCATATATTTGTTGGAGGGAGATACACGTATGCACACAGAATATGCCTATAATCTGTATCACAGGTCCACAGTGTCCTGGGAGCTATTGCAGGGCGCTGCCCAGCTCCCCAGCAGTGATGGACAGGGAGAGCTTCCTGCAGGTTGGACTCCAGTGAAGTCCTGGGTAATGCTGCTAAAGATGGATGTAGTGGCCTGATTTTGTCTGCACATGTATTGAGCCCTGAAGAACTGGGATTGATAAGGAAACACCTTTTTACTGTGTGGGTAACTGAGTGCTGGAGGTTGCCAAGAGAGCCTGTGGAGTTTCCTTCACTGAAGATACTCAGAATATCTGGATATTGTCTTGGGCAATTGTCCTGTTGTAGGTGACTCTGCTTGAGGGGAGAGGTTGGATGAAGACATTAGTGTCTGCAGGGAGCACAATTAGCTGCAGTAATCTAAAACCAGAATTTTGTATCTCGAGATGCATGATGCACCTCCTGCTCCAGTGCAGGCATGTAATTCTGCCATTTTTTAAAAATTGGTATTTAGGGTTGTATTTTTAAAATATGATTGATGAAATGTTTCAACTGAGCTTTATTTTTAAGTGAAAAAGTTCGAGAATGTTATTTTGGGCATAGTTTGAAAAAACAGTATCCAGGCTTATCAGATGTTAATTTTAAAAAACGTGAGCATATCTTAACATTGCATATACACGTCTGTTCCTCCAAATGTGTTGAGAAATACAGGCACATTCTTCTCTGTGTTTCATATATGGAAAAATGATTTTGTGTTTATAAGTTACCGGAATGTAAGAGGTTTAGAAACCTTCCTGTACATAAAGTGAGGTGCCACAAGTGCACAATGGGAACAGGCTATTTTATTTTTATTAATGTTGTGTGACCTTGGAAGGCCTTTAACCAGGCTGTGTTCATGATATGTTAGGTTCAGGTATATTTGATTGATTTATATAGTTTTCTGCTGGAATTGAAAAGATTATTTTCAACAATGATTATTGGTATTTTTCTTACTGTTGGAATTTACTTGTTGGAGCTTCAGAATCCTCTAGTATACAATTAACTTTTGCTCCAGTCATTAGCTTACATTTCCTTTATCTCTTCAAACCATATAAATTGTCATTGACAAACGGTGCACAGACATAACTTCCAGGAAGACTGTTATGTTATGCAGTCTCTAAAACATTAAGAGTAATTTGTGTGTAGATCCATGGGATCAAAAAGGAGGCCATTGGGGATTCATGGTTTTGAGGAATGTAAGAGAATGCTTTTACAGGTTTCTTGGTATGGTAAAAACTTTGGCTTTTTGGAATTCAACAATGAAGTATTCAGAATGTAAAATGTGTTTTTATCAAAACCACTGTGTGGATGAATTTAAATAAACTAATTACAGCGTATCTTTTTTACTTTGCATATCTATTTGCAAAGATTAGTGTTACAGATAGAAATCCATAATTTAATTGTTAATCTGTTCTCTTTTGGTCTGTTCACCAAGCTTGCTATAAAAATATATTTAGATATTCTAAGCTTGTACGTTAGTAGGTGCCATTTTCTGAATTTAAAAATAGACTGCATGTGTTGCATAAAATGCCTTTGGGCAGGAGAGGAGGGGGATATCTGTCTGGTTGACATGGAACATAAAAAATCTGAAGTATGCTAGAGCTAAATATACTGATAAGCATGCAGCTATGGGGGAAAATGAGTTAAAATGTATTGAGTTTAGTCTGATTAGCACATTAAATGCCAGCAGAACAGTCATACTCAACCTTTTATTTCAGAAATAATTGCCATGTTGCTGTGAAGACAACTCGGCCCTTGTAGCATGTGCAAACAAAGGAAATATTTCTTTGGAGCCAGGTTGCGCAGGGCGCTGGTGGTTTGCTCTTTGTTCTGCCGCTGTCTGCAGCGCTGGTGCAGAAAATGGACGCTGCGAGGTTTAAATAAACTTTAGATGCTGGAGCCCTGCAAAGGTTTTGAACTGATTCTTCTTTTTATAAGTAGGTCTGAAGCAGATGTAAATGAGCATGGCTGGGCTTTTCCCGATGGCTTGGGGTGATACACGTTGGGATGCGAGGCTGTTCTGCTTCCTTCAGATTAGTTCATCACAAGGAAAAGTGTGAGATTTTTGCAGGCTTAAGAATAAGATCACTGCAGCAGGAGGCCCTTGTCGAAGGGGCAGGGTTGGCCTATCTATCCCTCCGTTACTTCTGAGTTGGTGAGATCTGTTGTGACAAGCCAGTGGAAAAATCCTTAGGAGGATTATCAGAAAGGTAACGTGTTTTTCTGTCACTGTAATTAAGCGGGCAATAGAGTAGTATTTTTCAACTTACATAGGCTGTACATTTTAAAATCTCTTGACGACATAGTTTAAAATAAAGTGATTCAGGGGCAGAGGTGCAATAATGCTTGTCCCATTCAGCTAGATGCCAGCTGCCTGTGTACCTGGTGGGGCTGCCCTGAGTAGGGGCAGCTGAGGGACATGGGGCAGCAGCACTGTGTCTGGTGCAATGCTTGTGTGTGCAGGCACCTCTGTGGTGGCCAGGAGTGTGCCGGGGGCCCCAGGACTCGCGGGATAGGCTTTTCTGCCTGTGTCTGTGGTCATGTGTCCTGAGCCCGGCGTCATGGCAGAGGAGCTACCACTGCTGGGGCCCGGGAGGAAACATTGGTCAGGGCAGCAGAAGACAGAGATTGAAATGGGAAGGCTTGAGGTCCTCCTCTGTAGTTACTGGCCACTTGCAAGGGTCTCTTCCAAGGCTGGTGTTTTTCTGAATACATTTGCCTTAAAAGAAGTCTGGAACCTTTGGTAGGGTCTTGGAGGATTGAAGAGAAACTCCTGTTGGCAGGAAGCGACTCTTTTGACATGTGGTGCTCATAAGTATAGGCATGGTTGGGTGGATTTCATTGAATTCAATGGATTTGCATCTACTGCTTTCACCACTGGATTTGACTTTTAGGTAGTGATGGTTTGTAGATGTTTGGAGGCTTCTTCATAGTACTGCTAGAATTTGATTATTGGGTTTGGAGGGTTTGCTGATTTTACTTTGTGACTTCTCTGACCTTGAGAGTTCCTTGTATGACCCAGGAAGGAGGTTTAGAAACAAGCCCTTGGATAAGCTCTCTAAAGTACTTCTGTCTGTTCAAGTCACTTTTAGGTTCTTTCACTTTTTTATAAGGTTTGGAATATAAAATCAGAGGGCACTGTGAGAGGTTGGTTAGCGGCATCAGCAATACTAATCAAACATAATTCAACTGACTGCCTTGTAAAGGAAGGTGAGGTAAGGTAGGGGGGGAAGAGCGCAAGTCACTTCAAAAGACCTGCTCTGAAACTCAGCTCTGCTCTAATCTGCCTTTCAAATCTGGCTTCTCCTGCCCTCATAGAGTGAATCAACCTGACATTTTAGCAATTTTTTAAAGAAAAGGGGTGAAGTGTTTAGGATGCATCAAAGGGGTGAAGCAGAGAACATCTGAAGAAGATCATCTTTTATCTGATTGATACCTTCTTACTTCATGGCAGAGGAGCAAAAGTAGGTTAGGTCTTTGTCCCCGCTTTTCACTTTGTCAAGTTTTGTATTGTTTTGCTGTGAAACTTTTAGTTAAGAAGGTTTTATTTCATGAGTGACTGTACGTAACTTTCATATTAAGCACCTTTGATTATATGATTTATCAGGATGATGTTGTCTTTAGCCTTTCCTGCTGCATACTGTGTGTATCCTTTTCACTCTGAAAATAATTCTATTCTTAAGTAGACCTGCAACAGATTTTGAGCAGATATGAAGATATATAAACATACATTAATATCAATCCATGCATATTTATATATGTAGTATCTAGGGTCAGGTGTCCAACAGAGATATTTTCCTTATGTCATTCCAGCGGTTGTAGAGGAGTTGGCAGAAGAGATTTAAGCATATTTTCTCTGCAAGTTGTAGGGGACAAAGAATCTGACTTTTTTCTTTCCAAGTCTCTCCTTAGTGTGGAACTGCTTTTGAATGATTGTCTTAAAAAATAGCCAGTGCAAGTGTGTTTGCCTTGCATTAGTATTGATGTTAGAAGTCTTACAGATTTCTGTAGGAGCAAACTTAGAGCAGTGCTGAGTCCATCCAGCAGAGTTTCTATTTTCAGTTGTCCTTGCTTTTGCTATTGAGCTGTAGAAACTGAGTTATGTGTTTGAGAGAGACAATTCTTTATTAGTGGCTTGTCTAGACTTTGAAAGAGCCAAAAGGTGTGAATGCTTTTTAGAATGTGTTAATAACTTTCCTTCTACTATGTTATAGAAGTGTTTCATTTCAGGATTCCCTGCAGGTATAGCTTGAGCTATTGGTTGTGAGCCCCCACCCTGCAAAAAAAATCACCCCCTTTTATTTTATAGGAAATGGCAAGTTATTTGAGTTGAATTGTTAAAGAAAATAACATTATGTAATTATATATATGTATTTCAACTTCAAGCAAACTATTAATGTTTACTTTTTTTAATATTTTCCAGAGACACATGGAATCTCATTTAGAATTCAAATCGGTGTGAAAGAACTGCTGGATACAGATGTACTTTTAAAGCTGTTATTTCATTTACCAGTCAATTACCCATCAACTGTACCGGATATTTCTGTTAACTCAGACCAGCTTACAAGGGCCCAGTGTATGGACGTGAAAGATAAATTACTTGAACAAGCAAAGAAGCATCTTTCTGAACCCATGGTGCACGATCTGATTCTTTGGGTACAGCAGCATCTTAAAGATGTCATTAAGCAATCAGCAACAGTTTGCAATGAAAAAACTACTTTGTCAAAAGGAACAGAAGATGGTATCTGGATGGTCCTTTTGCATTTAGATCACATGAGAGCAAAGGCAAAATATGTGAAAACTGTGGAAAAATGGGCTTCAAATCTAAGGCTGACTGGAAGACTGATGTTCATGGGCAAGATAATATTGATTCTTCTTCAGGGTGACAGGAGCAGCATTAAGGTGCAGGAACAATGAATGTTGACTAGTTCTATCGATTTACCACTGAAACCTCTGTGTCTGAATATTTTGTGTGTGTTTTTCTAAGATTAACAATTTTGGAAACAAATTGATCATTATGAGAGTAGGAAGGCCCAGCAAATTTATTCTGTATTTAAGAAAAAGAAGGTATTCTGTTCTATCTACAGTGATACCTATAGACCTGTGGCCTGTATTGCTTTGCTTCCCATTGTAATTATACCCTGTATCCCTTTGTTTCCTGACCTTAATATGCCTAGATTCAGTTTCCTGTATTTCCCAAATGCCCCAGAAAGCAGAAAAATTTTTGGTGAGAAATTAATAACAGACATATTTCTAACTCATTGCTACCTGTCTCTTTCATTGATTTAAAACCACATAGTGCTTCTAATGCATGCCTGGGCTTTGAAATTTTTGCCTGTACGTATGAACTCCCACTGCATTAGGTGGGTTTTTGTGGTGATGTTGGAGGAGAATGTTTTGGCTTTTCTAACTCACGTTCTCTAAATCGGTTAGGCATGCACTTAACTTAAAACTGATGAATAGAAGCAGTCATGCACTTTTTGGGATGGGCACTTCCAAAGTTTTGATTGCTATGTTCTGAAAAAAAGTCCACGTTTTGAATGCGCTTTTGACAATATTTTGGGATTTTTTTGTCATTTAGGAGTACTTGATTCTT
The DNA here is from genome assembly GCA_013398115.1 of Falcunculus frontatus. Taxonomy (NCBI): domain Eukaryota; kingdom Metazoa; phylum Chordata; class Aves; order Passeriformes; genus Falcunculus; species Falcunculus frontatus. The sequence goes on from VZRV01003482.1 coordinate 2,295,534, forward strand.
CAGAAAACTTCTAAGGTAGATGTGGACTCAAGTGGAAAGAAATGCAAAGAGAAAATGATGAGTGTACTATGTGAGACAGAAGTACAGTCACAGCATAAAAGGTATAATTTAGTACTGTTGTGGATAGAAAAGTAACGGAATTGATAATTACATTCTGACAAATCTAGGTATATTCATGAGTTTCTCTTTTACAATGTAGGTTTCAGACATTTGAAATCAAAGAATATTCAACACTGGAGGAGCTACAAAAGGAATTTGAAACTGCAGGACTTACAACTCTTTTCTCTGAGTTTGTCCCTCCTCTCTTTAAATAAAATTAAAAGAAAACGCTGGACCTTTGACCAAAGCAGTAGTTGACTGCAGATGCTGATGGACGATAAAAGGACTAATGTGGCAAACAATGTTGAAGCGTTTCTGCAAAAAATACCAGTAGTAGTCATCCTTTTGCAAGAAGGCGGCTATTAATACATTAGGAACCGATAATTTTTTGACATTTATGTATTAATAATTTTTTCCAAGCGACGTGATGTTGATTGAGATAATTGCATGGCAAGCATGAGAGATTGGGAAGAAATAATGTTAAAAAAATAGTCTTCTAGTCAGACTCTGTATTGCAGTCCCTGTTTTTCAATGTTTTGTTTCTTTTCTCTCATGGTAGAGTTAATTGATAATGGCCTGCTGGAAAGCATGATTAATTTTGCTTTGGAAGATTATATGAAGATATTGCTATTAAAAAACATAGCAAACACAGATTTGAATATGTGAGGACAGCATACACTTAATATCCCTTAGGAGTTCATCTGCTGATTTTTCATTCTCCATTTAATTGACTGTAAATGCTAGATGGTTGATTTGAAGAAAAAGCTCATGTCACTTGGGGCCTGAAAAAACTTAGAAGTGTCTTTTTGAGTATTAGTTTTTATTTTAAAATGCATGAAAACTCCCACCCATAGAGGATTTAAATTGATTAAAAGCTGAGGTAAAGCCAATTGTAGTATTTTCTTTGATAGTTTACAAATGTCTTTTTGCACTTCATCTGGTTTTACTGTCTGTACAGCTTTAGATATCTTGATTCAACTAAACTGTTGGAGCGGTTTATATACAGTCTTCAGTCTTCTGTCTTTCAAGACTTCTGTCAAGGTTTTTTTGTTTGGTTGGTTTTTTTTGGATTGGTCATTGGCCTTGACCAACTTACAATTTTTTATCAGTAGTGTATGTTTTACATCTGTATAGTGTTACAAATTATATGCATAATTTTATAAATTGTGCGAGTTGTGCAAGTTCTGTTTACCTAGGGAGAATTGGATGCTTCTTTCATAGGATTATTAATGTGTGTCCTTTGGTTTCTATTTTACCTGAAACCATCTTCTAGCCAGACTAGATAAATTATCCAGTAATAAAAATTTTGCAGTCATGAGTTTCTTAGTAACTAGCACTGCCATGTGCTATTTCAGTTTGTTTTAGCATGTAGCTAAACATGTGCTTTACTGCACTCTAAAACTCAGTCCCAGAAGCCAAATGTCCCATGTATTCTGTGTTAAACAGATTTGATCAATTCAGTATAAACTAATTTATTTTCATTCTACTGGGGGAAGACCAGTACAATTTGTTTAGTTCCAAAAGTGTGGTTTGGCAAATTGTTATTTAACATCCGATTTCCTGTTTCATACTCAAACCATGAGATCATACCTCTTTCTTTATATATTCTGGAAAAGCAGCTAAAGCAGACTAGGAAGATTTTGTGTTTTACTGTTTTGAGATATCAGATGCATAAAGGGTTGTAGATTGTTTGAAAGTTTCTGGAGTTTTTCAGGAGTTTGGTAATTTTCCTAATAAAGAGTGTCTCAAATGTGTATGCTGCATGTTATTTTATGCACCGATGCTAATTAAATGAGATAGTAGCAAAGTTCTTCTTAATGAGTCTTTCATGTTTATCATGTACAGTACTTCAGGCACAGTAGAAAACAGACTGGGTTGAACAGGTTTTACAAATCTGTTCTATATTATTTTGAAATGGCTTCCCGAGAGACAGGAAATTCAATTTTCTATCATTTTATGTGCATGTGAAAATGAAGTCTTAACTTTTATAAAGAACGAAACACAAGTATGTTTAAAATATTAAAATAACATGTATTTTAAATTACAGTTTCCAGAATCAAACTGTTCTCAGGTAAAATATCTGTTGAAAAATTGTGTCAATGCAGTATAAAGTTTTGAAAAGCTGCAGAGGCTCTCTCCTTATGCTGTGTGACAGGTCTGACAAGTATCAAACTCAAGAAAAGGCCTATGCATGTACAGCATAAGAAAACATAATCAGTATCTCTCTGCAGAACTAAATGTTGTCAGATTTTGCCAGATGCATTGTAAATCTGTTGATTTTAGGAATCAGGTTGAATGGCATACCTACTCATGTGATCTCAAATTGCATGTGACTTCAGAAATAATTGAGGCATAAGTTGTTGTGATCATCTTTCTTGCAAGATTAGATGCAGACTTACTGAAGTTTTCCTTCCTGCTTGAAAAGCCATTTGTGGTGTCAGGGATTGCCAGTCGCACTTGACTATAAACCCATGTATGTTTTTTGAGTTTTATTGCCTGATGCCTTCTTGGTCAACTATTTGGTCAGAGCTGGCATTCTGCAACAGCCAATTAAAAAGTGCCAATTGAGTAAGTTGCAGCTCTCTCCTGATTTGTGCTCATCATCCTGCCAAATGAAGTTGTTGTAAGAAGCTAGATGGTTTCTGTGTTTCAGGAGTTGGAAAATGCAGTTTATACAATGGATTTTTACCATAGTTGAATTTGTTATTCACTAGCTTACACTGGACAAATCCACAAGTTCAGTGTAGGAAAGGACTACATTTTTTTTAGCTTGGTTTGGTGTGCTTCAGGAGAATTACAAATCTGATCAGCTTGATACTGTTCAGACAGCAGAGTACATGAAAACTGATGTCAGTCTGATTCTGTTAAAGCAAATGCTTTTCCTACCTATCAATCAGTCACTTATTTTGAAGGGTAGGAGGATATCTTCTGTTCAGACAAGTAAACAATATTTTTAAAGGCTGTTCTTTTGGAAGGATGTTGCAGCTGTCTCTTAACTGATGGTTTGTTTGCATTCATTGTAAAAAGAGATGAGCTAGCCTGCGCGAGCCTCTGGGGCGCAAAAGTCATCAAAATGGGTCCTGTGGTGCATGTTCTGCCTTCCAGGGGAATTGAAGCAGACACAGAAGAACAAAATGCACAGATAGAGAAGAACAAGATGCAGGGAAAAAAAATGCATATCAGTGTCTAAAAAGTTTGTGAAGTGTATGTAACTATCAGAATCTGACAATTCAGTTGCAAGGAAGAAGAAATCCACAAATTAAAGATGATTTAAAAAATTAGAAGCTAGCTTTCTTGGGATACTGTGTTACGAATAGCTCTTCAAACAGCATGGTCAGTAAAGCCTTGTTTCCTGTGGCCTTGCTAGTTTGTAAGCTATAGCACACATCAAGCCTTCCCTGCAGGAGACACATCCCTAATGGCATTCTCCCAGGTGGGTTCCGAAGTGCCTGATACTGATTGTGCATCAATTGATTATTGCTTGCATAAATCTTTAAAATATGAATAGCATTTTCCCACCTGTTACCTTTTTTCATCAAAGGTTGTAGGTACTTGATTTCTTTCAGGTTGTCGACCTCTCAGTTCTAGGAGAACTTTGTAGTATAAATATGTTTGCTTCTGTATGGACAGCACAGATGTATAACCACAGTTTCCTTTAAAAATCAAGCTAAAATGAAAGATGTTGCCATAGGACTGACAACTTGAAGAATCAAGTTTTTTAGGACAAAACTGAGGTTTGATTGGTCTTTTTGAATACCTTGCCTTATTAAGTGTGAAGAAAACAAAAAATGGGTTAAGGAAACAAGAAAGACCCAGAGAAGGGAAAAAATGAGGGACATCAGTATTAGGAATTTACCTGTTTTTCATACTTATTCACTCGCATTAATTCCTCCTCCCTTTACTCCTGAATTTGTTATTTGGTGTTACAGGGAGGACAAGACACGGTAAAAAGTCATATATGAAAATACTTGACATAATCAATTAAAAGTAACTGAAAGTAGATTTGATTGTTTTGCGAATAAGGCTGATTTTTGTGGTTTTGTAGTTACATCTCACTTTCCCATAGTAAGATCATTTGTCTCTTACTTCTGGTGTGAATGACCCACAAAACCCACTGAGATTAGTATGAATTATATGCAGAAGTACTGTAATGAGCCTTAAGAAACTTCACAGTGGAAAAAATATTTTGTTTACGTTGCTTCTTTTAAAAATAGTTTAATAAACCCTGCATATGGATGATTTAAAGCCTAGTGTCCCTTGGTTTTTTCAGCTTTATGTGTGAAAATACAAACCTAATCATGCTATAGTACATTTGAAATAAGATGATGAAATGTTGCACTCACTGTATTTCTGCCAGAGTGTGAGACTGAAATTGCTTATATTATGAAATAGTGCAATTGCTGGAATCAACTTTAATCTTACAGTAGTACTAAGCATTATCATCCTGTCTTTCTGTGTGTAACGCATGCAACATTGGCAGCACTCTGTTATGGTTTTCTATTTTGTATGTATACTTAATTTTTTGTTATCTTATGCAAGAGTTATGAGTGTTTATATTCTTAATTATAGACAAATGGAACTTGTAATATAAATATGCTAATAGCATTTTGCAGCTATTGTTCTGTGCTATGTTCATGTATTGGCTTTAATATTAGTTTGTCTTGTCTAACTTCAAAGTATTAACCTGCAGTGAAGAGAACTCTTCAGGGTGACAGAAAAATTTGCCTAAAAGACATTAATTTAAGGCATTCTTTGGACTCTATAAAGATGAATCCCATAATGTTTTGAGTTAATTATGCACTCAGATGCTTTAATTTTATGCTAATAAGGTAGCAACTGCTGCACTTTTAAATTTTCTTTCTGTTTCTTAATGCGATACCAGTAATCTGTTTGTATCCTGTGTTAGAACATAGCTGATCATGGAATTTGGGTTAATATTTTATTAATATTTCCCATTGTAAATATCTATGATTCTTTATATGTATACATTGTTATCTATTACAACTTGAATGCAAAGCGTTATTTTAGGATGAAATTTGTTACAAAAGGTCTCTGCATGAGAACAATAACTGTGCTTTTTTGCTGCTTTTCCTATTGTCACCTTTTACATTCCTGCAGCTATGGGAAGCTGTCAAATGATCAGAGTTTTCTGGAGCTGAACTTAAGAGGCCAACCCAGTGTGTTACAGCAGATCTTGATGCCAGCTGGCTGGAGGCAGGGTGCTCTCCAGGCCTTTATGGGACCACTTTTGACAACATCTAACTGTTCCACTCAAGGGATTAGCTGGATATTGCTTTGTGTAGAGAATTGAGGGAGTGAATTTCACCAATGCAGAAGGTGAATGGTTGGCTGTTGCTTGATCTGAGCTTTACATCAGGAAAGCTCTCTGGTACTCCTTTTATGTTAATACCATGGAGGGTAATAAGCTGAAGTTTACACTTGTGCTAGTCACAGGGAACACTGGACAGCAAAATCAGTGCCAAAATTTTAAGAGTGAAGGTGGTAAATTCTGTTTTTTGTTTTTTAGTTGTACTTAGAAAAAAGACCAATGGAAAATGATTTTGTTGGTCCCTGATCAGTCACTCATCTGTAGTGGTATACAGAGGCAGGGTACATTTTTATGGGAGATGGTGCTATGACTACCTTTCAAGATACAATAAAAAGCAGTTATTTTTTGAAGTGAAATAACTGGCTTGTGAGAACACTGTCCACGTGAGATGCTGAACAGAAGCTGAGCTGTATGGATTGAGCTGTGCCAGAGGCTGATATTTATTTGGTGGAAGTGGAGGTGTTAGAAAGGGACAGACGGCAATAAAAGCACTGGCGATGTGGCTCGCAGAGAAGCCAAAAGGAAGGGGTTTTTGCATTGATTTCTCTCTGGAAAGAAGTTTGGGAGTAGGAGCAAAGAAATTGCTACTGTATCCAAGCTTCAAGTAGAAATGTCTGAAATAAATACGCAGCTTCATTGTCATTTCTCTTTTTAGCAGACATGGCATGTAGAACTGAGAAAAATTAGTGGAAGTTTTCACGAGTATAGAAATGACAAACCTCACTCAAGAGCTGTAGGCTGTCCATGAAGGAATTAGCGCAATTCTTAGAAATTGTCCTCAAATGACCCAGGAATGACAGAGACTTTGTTGAGGCAACAAACTCCAAAAGTCTCATGATTTGGAAGCCAGGCTGTTGTGGTTCCGAGCAATTGGGAAGATTGATGGAAGAGGTGACTAGCAGCTCCCAGGAGCAGATTTTCTACAAAATTTGGGCATTCTGGAAAGCAAGGGCTAAGGGGGTTGACAAATCGCTTTTGGGGAAAAAAGATTCTGCTTATTTGTGGAATCAGAATACAGGTAAGTGTTTAATTTTTACAAGACTTTTTCTGCATTGATGCTACAGATGCCTGGTATGGAGATTTTAGATGATCCTTGCTCAAATAGTGTCTAGTGACTTGGGAAGTTGATCTATTTCAGTTCCACATCAATTTCAAAGATAATTTTGGGTGATAATGGTGGTCAGTGGTATGAAAAGATTTAAGTACTGCAAACCTATTCTGGATCAAGGATTTGCGATGGAATTAAGAAACAGCTTTTAAGTATGAATTAGACAAGGCAATTAAGTATGAATCTAATAAGAGCAAAAACAAGAGGGAAAGAAAACACTCCACTGGAACAGCTACAAGAAATCCAGAAAATCATGTTTCTGAGGTACTCATGTGGCAAAGGAGGACTTCAGGGTTACCTTTGCATTGACAAGGAGCCAAATGCTGTCAAGTCAGCTGGGTGTGAGGGTGTCAGTCAGAGTTTCTGGGTTGTACAGTGCTTGGCACAGTATGTGTATCTTCTCTTCCAGCATTGCACCAGATTTCTTTGTTTTTCCTCCCCTTTTATTTATTTATTTTTTTAAATTTGAAGGCGGTTGCAGGAGAGGAGATGCTTGCTATGAATTCTGTTCTTTACTTCTTACAATACTGATTACTAAAAGATGCTACAGGTTTCCTTCAGACTAATTTTGAAGAAGCAGGGGAATACTTTTTAAAACAAATAAAGGAGCAGAGATAAAATCTCAGGAGAAGCTGTTAATTTACATATTGGAGCTGCGAAAAAAAAGATTTGTCAGAAGAAGAAGAGCCATAAAGCAGAGTAGGAATAAAGACATGTCCCCTCACTGGTCCAGAGTTGCCATCTGTCCGAGCTCTGGCAGAAGCTGATATTAGTGCTTAGCAGAGGAGAACAGGTATTTCTACACAGTAGTGCCTGATGCTGGCACTAAAGAGCTTTTTGTGCTGGAAGACTGGGGACAGCTAAAGACAAAGCTTGGAAGCGCAAGCAGCATGCTGACAATTTTTAGGGTCTCAGCTTTTGAACAGCCATGAAAGCTGGGCTGCTCACTGTGTGACACTGTTAGTACTAGCCACAGGAGCTCTGGTACTGGCTCTTATTTAACTGATCAAATCTATTGGAAAAGGTAACAAAATTGAAGTTGTGTAATCAGTCCCAAAGGGAGGTGGTGATTGTAGAGGGTGAAGCTGTTCAGTACTAGAGAACACTGGTTTTTGAAAGCTGGATAGTTTTTGGCAGCTGGGATAATGAAAAGCTAATCCCTGGGATTTTTTGCATAGTTCTTAGCAATTGCTGTGGAAAAAAGGGAAAAAATTCATTCTTGCTGATCTAATTATGGATTTTTTTTCTAGAAATTCATTGCTAAGTTGAAACAAATGAGTTGTGGATAACTGTTTATCAGCAAAAATTTTCCTGCTTTAGGTAGAAAGTGAGAGAGTTCTAAGAGAAATTTTAACTGTTAGGTTTCTTATGGATCTGAAGTAGGAATGGGTTACAGCTCCCTAATGATTTGCTGTTAATAAGAAATTTTTAAAGCAATGCAACAAGTATTAGAAAATTTCAACTTCTGTGGAATAAAATACAGCAGAAAATTGTGAATGTAACTCCTGTTATTCAGTATTTTGTGGGACCCTTGGGATTAGCAGCAAGGGGGTGGGGGCGTCAGAATTTTCTGACTAGCAATAAAGATTTAATTTTTTTTTTCTTAGCCAGCAGCAAGAATTTCTATTTGTGCCAACTTTCCAACAGCAGAAAGAAAAGGGATATACTTCTGGAATACCATGAAGGGGTAACAGAACTTTTAACAACTTTGTAGGTCTCATTTGTAAGTTTCAGAACCAAACACAAACAAACCCCAGAACAGTCTGGGAAAAGATTACTTTCATGGTAAAATACAGCTTGTGGCAATCTGAAGTGATAGCTCTTAGGTTGTGCACATGTATTTGAGAGATTACTGTCTGCGCAGGTAAAGGGTGGTTTTTAGTTTTGTTTTGTTTTGTCATCTTTTCCCTGTTAAAGCCAGGTGAATGTGCTGAAACATTTGAGCAAGAGCTAGTATGTGAACAAATAATCTGTAGTAAACCTCAGGTCGCCACTCAAGGTCAAACATGGTAAGAGTTGTTGCAAAGGTATGCTGAGGAACACATTCAGCGCAGGGAGCCCTGAGAGCAGCTGCAGGGTGAGCTCTGGGTGAGCTCAAGCCCCAGGAAAAGGCCTGAACTGCCGACACCTGGCAGCACAAAGGGCCCTTCACCTATGGCACAGCCGGGACCGGACACGCGGGGACACCGCAGGAACCCAGGCTTTGCCCCCCTTGGGCTGTGAGGGGATAAAAGCCCCGTCTCGCCTTTGTTCAGGCTCTTTCCTCGGAGGCACCAGCTCCAGCTTTTACTTTTGTTTTCAGTTATTGCATGACGATTAGCTTATTTTCAGGAACAGGGCGTCTGAGGCTCTGCCATGGACACCGGGGCCGGAGCCCGTAAGGAAGTGTGCTGTGACTGAGCGTGGGACGTGCAGCCGGGAAGGGGCCTCGGGCCCAGCTCCGGTGGTGCAGAGGGACTGCGGGAATGGCTCCTGGACGGCCAGACGGGGAAGCGCCCTTAACAGGTACTAATTGCACTTGGATCCAAAGTAAGAAAGGTGGATGTTCCACTGATATAAGGAAGACTGAAGGTCTTCAGAAAATAGGAAGCTTTGGCAATTGTGGAAGATCGTTACGCAGTATGGTAAAAATCAGAAATGTGCAATGGTTAACGTTGCTCTTTGGTCCATTTTGTTTCACAACCCCTTGTGTAGTGAATGCAGACAGGAGGGTAATTAAAGGGCTGGTGATTATTAATTATAATTTAAGTATTAATTATATTTAAACGTGTAGTGATTGGCTTGTGATGGCAGCATCCTGAGGTTTTCAGTGATGAAGTGTCATTGCCATGGAAAACTGTATCTGGCATAGTAAAGCCACTGCTTTCCACGGAGGGTGCTTGTGGTCAGGACAGGTCTGGTGTTACTTCAGTATCTCCATTTGCCGACAGTGCCCTAGAGAAGAGAGCAAGGGTTTGCTTGTTCCAGGAGCAGGCGCGTGCTGAGAGCAGCCTTCTCCCTGGCTTTCTCCTGCAGTTTGTGTTGGTGCTGCTGGCTGAAGGGGCACCACATGGGCAGGATTTCACTCTGGCTGCCCCCAGAACTGAGGAACTGGCTCTGGCATCTGGGGCTGGAAGAAACAGAAAAGCAGTGTCCTTTCTGTCCAGGCAAAGGGGGCAGAGGCTGTTTCCAGCAGTGGTTGTTCCTGGCCACCTTGTGACAGGCACAAGGGGTTAGGTGGGTATCAGAGATGGTTTTAGGCTGCGTGAGAACTGGTACTGACAGTGCCTGTGGGGACACCTGACTGCCATTCCACATACATTATATGCCACATTATCCCATCAACTGTCCAACTTACATGGGTGGTTTTGTATATGTGGGCATTTCTAACCCTGACACAAGGGACTGTTTTGCTGTCATGAGGATGGGAAGACCTTAATTCCAGAGCTTTGTGCTACAAAACACCATCCTTTTGTCTTTTTACCGTGAAATGTCTTTCCATTTGTAAGCAGTAAGAAAATAACCAAATGGTGAAAGTCAACTACACAGCAAACTACTGACAGTATGGGATGTCGACTGTCAATCTGTCACTTATATAAATGGAACAATAATTGTTGTTCCTCTTCAGAAATGTAGTTTATGCAGTCTATATAAAGGCAAATTATTTAGTGCAGTGCAAGGAAAATTCTTTTTTCCTATCTGAAACCAATTTAATGTTAACTGATGAAACCATTAGAAGATACTGAGCCCAATATGAATCCCTTTGGCGGAATACGCGATGTGGAGGAGTGGCTTATCTCACAAAACGCTTGCCTCCATTTTGGAGGTAATGGGTTTTTTATTTTTTCACTTTCTTAATAAAAGAGGAAGAGAGAAGGATAGATCTGCTAGAATACTCTCCTTATCATCTTTGCAGCCTATGGTCTCATGGAGAGGAATAGCTAAGAGTTGAAAGGGGAAAAATCCTGACTATTGTGCTTTCCCTGAGATAAGGAATATTTTAGAATCCCTTGTCTCATGCATGAAGCCTGGTAAAAGGGTTCCATATTAACATATGGAAGAGTTTTGGGGGAAAAACAGATCTTAGCCTCAGGAGTCTGCTTTTGACTCTTGGTCTGTCTGGGTGTTTTATACGTCTTTGAAAATGAATGTTAAAAGGGGGACTATGAGCCACACAAGCTGAGATTGCTGCATTGACCTCAAGAGGTGAAAGCACAATTGAAAAGGTCTGTTTTAAATGTTTAAGGAATTAATAATTGCTGAAAAGTGCAGATACTAGAAGAACAAGCATCTTATATGCCATGTTACAGACAGATCTGGCACTCATGGGAGGCATTTGTGACAACAGTCTTCCAGTGGGTGACATTTATGTACATGATAAAGAGACAAGACCTCTTTATGTAAAATTTACAATGAGCTTTCCAATGTCTTCAGTTTTTTTAGGCTTACAGAATTGCCTGTCTTATAAAATTAACTCCTCATGTTTGGCCATCAGCGTTTGGGAGTTGCGGAGAGCAGCCCCACGGGTGTGTGTGGCAGTGGGTGCACCAGGGGGCTGTGGAGCTGGGGACCCACAGAGAGACAGGACAGGATGCTGCTGGCCATGGGCACGTAGCAGTCAAAATGGCTCTGGGCAACAGCTCCTGCTGTTGGACTGAACATGGCAAAATCAGTGTTCATCCTGGAGGAGACTAAGGTGAGACCTCATCGCAGTCTACAACTTCCTCACAAGGGGAAGAGGAGGGGCAGATGCTGATCTCTTCTCTGTGGTGACCAGTGACAGGACCCAAAATTGTGTAAGGGGAGATTTAGGTTGGATATCAGGAAAAGGTTCTTCACCCAGAGGGTAGTCAGACACTGGAACAGTCTCCCTGGGGAAGTGGTCACAGCACCAAGCCTGACAGAGTTCAAGAAGAGTTTGGGCAATGCTCTCAGGCACATGGTGTGACTGTTGGGGATGGTCCTGTGCAGGGACAGGAGTTGGACTCAATCCTTGTGGATCCTTTCCAAATCAGGATATTCTATGACTCTATGAAAGTGCATCATTAGCCTTGGTTTTTTTCTGAAACTGTATTTGAGAGTTGGGAAGAAGCTTTTTTAATCACTTTTTAGTGACGAGGCCAGCAAAGAATTACAAAATAGAGAAGCAATAGAATCAAAATACTAAACAAGGGAGAAGGAAAAAGACATTGGACTAGAAACTGATGCTAAAACCAGTGTGAGGGAAGGGAGCAGAGAGTGCCAGACAGAGCACAGTGTGTTAGAGCAGAAAGTGGGAGTGCAGACCACAGGCTGCAGCAAGGCTTCTCTGTCTCCCTGCAGCCTCCTCTGAGCGGTGTCACTCATGTCTCTTGGTCTCCCAACCTCTGAAAACTCCAAGTGTAGCCACTGAGTGCTTGGATCCCTTGCTGGAGCAGGTGGCTTCTGCATGATGGAGATCAAGAGAAAACAGTGAGTACTGACTTTAATTAAACTGGGAATTGCCTCTTGTGGTGAGAACCCTGGTGAGAGGTTCGTGGAATTGTTCACCCAGAATGCTTTCACATTTTTAGTGTAGGAATTGATAATCACTTTGAGCAGAAAGCCATAAGCATTGTGTCTCTTGAAAGCAGCAAGATTCTTTTATCTCTCAAAACCTTTTGACAAATGAAACCCAGTAATAGCTAGAGCTGTCCAATCTGAATTAATTTTCTCAAGCAGAACTCTGTATGCTAACATTTTTTGTTGGGTGATAAATGGACAAGGCTTGGGATTCAGCCATCACTTGACATTCTTACCTTCAAAAATAAGTATTTTGTTTTAGGATACTGTAAGTGACACCTTTGTGGGGGTTTGAAGGATGTGGTGTCTCTGTAGGTTGCATGCTTTTGTCCAGCCTTTCTGTATGGAGAAGATGATATGTGCACGGAGGTTACATTTTGCTGAGAAACGCTGTGAAAGGACAATTTTGGCTTGAGAAATCCAAGGAGGTGAATGGGTGGCTCTGGAGAAGTGGTGGCCCCATGGGGGCTCTGACCACATGCTTTGGCTGGCTGTGATCTCTCTTTACTCCTTATATCCTGTTTAATGTGGCAGTAGTATGTACAAGAGAAGGTTTATGGTGTGGATGTGTGCTCCCCCTGCTCTCACAAAACTTTGCCTTCTTGCTGAGCCCGCTGCATCCCTGGTTTAAAGCAGAATAAGCTGCATTTTGCTAAGAAGTTCACTAAACCATTCAGATGCTGTCTTAGATCTGGCAGCCTGCAGTGCATCAGAGTATTTTGATAAGCATCATGTCTCCCTGGAAACTACTACTTAGCAGTAACTTGACGCTACATTTGGAGTGTTATGATTAATTTAAGCCTTGCTTCTGCAAAGACACATGGTATGGGCCTCCTTCCACAGAAGTGCAGAGTCTTGTTGAGCTTATCAGAACAGCTCGTGTGTTCCAAAGTGTCCCTGTGGGGTTTAGGAGTTCTTCTCTGAATCTCTTCAGGCTCTGCTTTAAGCTTGTTGGTTATAAATCTCAGTTGTTATCCTTAGGTATATTTTTAGGAGTCTGTTGTCTAATTTGATGTTTTAAAAACATTTCTAAAAAGTCTACATCTACAGTTATGAATAAATATAAAGCTCCTTCTGAGGCCATTAAATAGTATTTTAATTAGGCTGGCAAAATTGCTTTTGGCTTGTCTTTAAAGTCTTTAGTATCTTATTTCTATTAACAAAATGGTAATCAAGATTAAATTCTAAAATGTAACCAAAGTAGGTCATATTTTTATTAACTGGAGATAGATAATGAATGTGCCCTATATAAAGATTTGGATTAAATCTTCTGAGATGCTGAGGAGAGTGTTTTAATTAAGGTAATCCTTATTGCATCTAGCCAACACTATTGCTGCTTAGGAATTTAAGATCTCAGTCATGCATATTAGTGCATTACCTCAATGAATCTAATAGAGATTTAATACTTGTATTTGAAGTAGCAATCTGTTACAAATTAAAAGCATTTGAATAATAAATTTAAATTATGTTATTCTTTGTAGAGTTTTGTATAATTAAGGAACACATTCAACATTAATGTTTTGTAATTTCTATAGTGCTAAGAAGCTGTGCTTTGTTGCTCTTAAACCAGTTGTTGTTTTCATCTGCTTGTAATATAGAGAAGTCCAGCTATTGCAGCAGTGTTATATATGTGTGTTAAGTGTACCTCTAATCCCCCAGGGATTTGGGACACTTGGCCTAAAGGATGGGACTGTGTGTACCCTCCCACTCAATGCTAGACTGAGGTTTGCAAAATAATGCTTTAAAATGTTTTAAAATTAAAATAGTAATAATAGTAATAAAACATTAATATAGGATAAAAATAAAATAATGCTGTAAAATGCTTTAAAAATTTGACAGAAGTGTTACTGATTTGCATTGTAAGATGTTGTGAATGCAGTGTTTGAAGATTTGGCCTGTGGTACTGGCAAAAGGACTGTGCTTGATGCAGTACACTGTAGTCTCCCAGTATAGATGTGTATGCAAAGGCAATACTCCTCTGATTTCAGTGAGAATTAGCTTAGAAGTCTAGGCAATTTTTATGTATTAAATAACGTAACTGGAGACTTTTACACTGAATACATTCTGAGCATCTTTTTTCCATGAAGACATTACTGTTCCTGTGATTTCTAGGTTGCATTTCTGAACTCTGCTGCTGTATTAATCTGCAGGAGTAACAGCTCAAAGCGAAGCGGGCAGACACTTTCTCACACAGCGCTTTGCTCTCGGTGTGCACTGTGATGCCAGGGTTAGCTGGAGTTTGAGTAAGAGCTCTTATAATACCCTGCTCTGAGTTATGAGAAATGCTAATTTTTGAACTCAGCTTAGCCTGAGAAATGCTGGTTGGAATGTACTGAGGTCCTGTCTGTCTCAGCACTTGTTCCCTGTGAGCAGTTGATGGGATGCTGGTAGAACAAGGGTAAGGAATGGGCAACATCTGCAGAAAGGCTCTTCCCTGGTCCATGTTGTTTTGGTTTTTACTTGCGCTGGTTTCTCCTGAGGAGGCTATCTATCACATAAAATAGGCGATGTACAGGGACTTTCTGGCCATGTTACCCACAGAGCCCCACTCCCTGCAGCGGGGGAAGAATGTGACAGCAAATCTGCCATCCTCTTCCATTAAAAACTCTCCCTATGCTGAGGTTACTACCATTGTGCCAGATCTTTCCATTTCACATGGTGGGATGGACAGAAGAGTCAAAGCAGTTTTGGATGTGCTTTGTCAAGTTTCTATATGGGTAGAGATTTCCTTAACTCTTATAATTCTGCTCTTCCTCATGGGGGAAAACCATACTGATATTCAGACTTTAATTTTTGTTTCCATAAATGTAACCCTGCTGCTCTTTTGGGAAACATGCTGCACAATTCTTACCTCTTGGGCATTTATGGCCATCAGAAACAGTATCTTTCTTGCTCACAAACGAAAAGCAAATCAATGGGAAGATCATAAAGATTATCTTTATTAGCTTCCTCCCTGCATAACTCCACAACCATAAAACAATGTCCTATAAACTAACATTGTTCTATAAATTAACATAAAGGAATGTTCCAGTTAGGATTTTCCTGTCATAAGCAGTCATCAAGAACCTGATACTTTATTTATGTCAAAGTTACTGAATATAACATATTCTTGCTCTCTGTAGATGACAACTACTAGAGTAGTCACAGATGAATCTGTCTTTTGGGATGGAAAATTTTGCTGTCCTTGGTCTGATGTTCTGTTTTGTGGTTTAGTGAAGAATATAAGGAGAAACCAGGACTATGTAGAACATCAGGACAATCTTGTTTAGGCTCTTCACTAACTGTTAATGTTCACTACTTGTTACAGATATTGTCCTTTAAATTGGTAATTTTATATATAACTTTACACTATTTTACACTGTTTGTTTTTGGCATCATTAGTTGGAAAATTACAGCCTATCCTGTTTGTTATACTTTGGATTCTGGTTGCAGCGATTCTGCCTCTCTCCTCTATTTTAGCATTCCCTAGATTGATGCTGAAAATTACATGTTATTTTTTCTTCCTTCATAAACCCGTGTCACAGAAGTAGAAAGACCTCAGCTATTGAGATCAAAGGTTGCTCAACTTTGCTGGATAGCATGGCATAAAGTTCGGCCGTGATGAATGGTGCCAGGACTTGAAATAAGAGTAGCAAGTCTAAGAGCATGAGTCACTGTACTAGGTCTTCATGTCTGCAGAAAATTTGTGTGAACTGCTAGCTGAAAGCATTGACAATTTTCCATTAGTAATGAATTACAGTAGTAATTTCATTAATTTCTTCACCTCAGTCAGGATATGTTAGTGTAAGTTGCTTAACCAAGCATCAGAGGAGCCATTGCCATTAACCTTTAGTCCTTTGCTGTGTAACCAGGACCAGTTAAGAAGTAAATTAGCGTAGCATCCCTTTAAAAAAAATTACTTTAGATAAGCAGTGGACATAATTTTTTCCTGTTTTTAATTTAATAGCAGGTTTATGGTTTTATGCAAAACCATTCACATTACAGCTGACCCTCTGGGAACTGGGTTTTTTCGTCTGTGTAATTTGGTGTCTTTAATAATCTGCTGTCTGTTAAATCCAGCACAGGCTTGATTAATGAATTGTGATGAACCAGTGCATTAATTTACAGGTTTGGTCTAATACCCTAAAAGGCTACATCAGTGCTTCCAGTTATTAATGTTAATAAACTTGAGAGAAAAAGCAATGTGAGGAGGGGTGAGGGAAGGTAGTATGTGGCAAGTTTTGTCTTTTTTCAAGCATTTATGTCTGCAGCTACTTTTTGTACAAGAGAACTGCAAAAGCCCTTGAAAGCAGACAACATCAAATGGAGAACAGCTTAGTAGTGTTTGAAAAGACTGTAGAATTTCTGAAGCTGTCTGTGTTCCATAGTCAAATCTTTTTTTCTTTGCTGAAAGTCCATATTCAACACAGGTTTTCATGCTGTTTTTCTAAATTCTGTGTATAGTTTTGAAACCCTTTTCTGTTAAATCTGTGGCTGAAACACAATCTTGAATATGAATTTCTCTGAAAAGTCACTCCAGAACCCTGGCAGGTGATAGGTAGATGTGATATAAGGAGGCATATGCATGAGAATGGTGGGTATTTGATGTTGACAAAATTGGCTATGATGAGCAACTCATTTCTAAGATGATATTGAAGCTTTTAAGATGATCCTTTTGAAAACTTTAAATAAATCTACAAGCTAAATTGAAAAATTTTATTCTATTTCATTTTTTAAAAGTCCTTCATGTGTCTATTGCATGTAATGATTCCAAAGAGTAGAGTGTATTCTGTTCAGTCTCAAAAGAGCTGGTACGTTGAGAAAAGGGAATAGTAATTGATTTATTTATTTTTCATTGAGAAAGTAGGGTTTGGGAATGGGATACTAATATGGTGTGAAGATTGTAGGGTGGTGTAAAAAAAGTATGAAATTTTGTCTTTGATGCTGGGCCTTTAGATCTTGAAAACATCTTAAAACAGCATAGAAGTTCAAAGAAGGAGCTGTGTGTCCTCTCTCCTTGGATATTAGCTCACAGTACTGGAGCTCAGACTTCCTCAAATTACAATTCCAGCCTTGCCTTGTTCTGATAAATATAATCTAAGAATTATTATTTTAGACATTGATGTATCCATCTTTCTGTCTATTAAAATATAGCATGACGTTTAAAGCCCATTTTAGCAATCATGCCTCAGGCATTGTCTTTCTAGTGGGGCACAGGAATTTTCACTTGTCCTTGAGATAAATGACACTGGTATAGAATTGGCATCTCTTAAGTCTTGCTTCAGCATCCATGGCACCGAAGTATTGCTGGAAACATCGGAATGAGACAGAGAAATAACACTGTTTAGGCTGAACAAAATAAATTCCTCCTGTTTCTGTTGCTTCTTTCACTTCCTTACTGGTAGGGAGAGAATAATTTCTGCTACATCTTGGCTATTTTAATAGGATTCAGAATGCATGATCACATTAGATACTGTACCTGAGGCAATCTGTGTTTAGTCTGGTGATAATTACATGCAGAAGTCATTCAACAATGAGGCAATTAATGCTGATGAACTTTAATAAAGTCAGCTGTCAGCAATAGATATTGCTGGCAAGTTTCCTAATCCTATATTTATAATACTTTGAAATTCCCGTCTGTTCTATTCTATAATGCATTTCTGTTTAATGTGTTAAAAAAAAACCCACCAAAAAACATTGCCAGCAACATATTTATATATGGCACAAATATGAACAAAGAGGTCAGAAGTCGGCCTGCTTACCAGATTTACTGCAGTGATTGGTATTTACCAAAGAAGATGATAGACAGAACAAGGCAAATCCTCTAACTCTCTCAGCAGAGCAAAGGGAAAGCATTAGATAAGGAACACAGGGCTTACATTTCCCCTCATTGTTGATTAACAAGCATTAAATTATGCTTAATGTCAGATCTAGGCCGGTCATTGTAATGTGTCAGTGTAAATTAGAAGATCAAGCCAGTTAGTGTGTGGGATTTGCAAAATTCTGGAATCTTTGTCTTTTGCTGCAGAGACATACTTTTGTGAATTTCTGAGTTGTCCTAATTGGTTATATGATCAGATGAATTTTGTCATTGGAAAATTCTATTATAAAACCGTTATTCTTTGGAACAGAAAGCGACTGCCAAGCTTTTTTCCTTTCCAGCACAGGCAACTATGAAGTTGCAAGGAGTGGCTAATGGAGGAATGAAGTGTCCTCCTCATTAAACTTTTTTGAACATTACAAAGGCAATGCAGACCTGTGTGCCTTTTCCTGGGGATCAGTTGCTTTGGTGGGCTACAGTTCAGGAACCACTGCTCTGACATGAGGAAGATGGAAAATGTGGAAAAACCTGCTACAGGGTACAGATGAGACAGCTAACACAAGAGTATGGAGCCTTCTGTGAAACGATATAAAAGGTCTAAATATGGGAGTAGTTTTAAAATGGCAGAAATATACTTTGTCTCTTTCCTAATCCAGTAGAATTCATATAAATCATGTGCATTAATAGAGCTGTTATGTGTTAGGTTTAGGGCATGAGCTTGCTCGGGGTGTCCTGGAAGAGCTGTTCTAACAGGAGCACTACAGACTGTCAGTTTGGGGAAGGACTGTTTTTGTTAGGAGCTTTCTCCCCCTTTTTTAGAAATGCAATGGGAAGCAGCAGTGAGGTGTTCTTCTTCCTTTTATGTTTTCTTATTAATATAAAGGCATTATCTCTAAGGCCAGAGATGGCCAGAGGGAATATCCCTGTAGGTGTATGTGTTCTCCTCCTTTTTCCAGTTGGCTGTGGTGAGAGCCCTTGCCTGGATGCACTGGTGGTCTAAGCCAACGTGACTCTTCTCACACTCTTCCTTTATCTGCCTGGAGCAAAAGCAGCGTTGGCAGTCCCACAGGGCAGCAAGCAGCTGTTAAATACAGGTTCAGTAGCTGAAACTACATAGTATTTTCTATTTTAGCTGTTGTACTATGTTAATCAGTAAAAACCATACACAGCTGAAGAAAATCTGCTTATGTGTGTTGTGGTAAGTGTTAAGGTTACAGATGATGGTTCATGTGTATGAGCCTTTGGTTTCAGTTAGAAAAACTGGTATTTGGGATGAGGTTAAGTTTCTAGGGTGAGGTTGGAGATGAATCACAGCTGGATTTTGGCTTTTGGCTTTAACATATACAATCTTTTTGCAGCAGCTGACAGAAAGACCATATTGTACTAGGTAAGCTGTACGAAATTCCTGCTGTTTTAACCTGAAATCATATGATAGAAAGGTTGAGAGTTGGAAATGGAAAATGTAATGGAAAATGTTTGTCATGAAATGTTGGAGGCAACCTCCAGCAAAGCCCCAGCAGGAGACAGGTGAGAGTCAGGAGAGACTCACCTAGGTCTCTCTTACCATGGAAAATGTCTGTTTTGGCCTGACTAACTTTGGCTGCTTGTGTCCTTCAGGAGTGAAAGTAGAAGGGGGAGAGGAAACTGAGATAGGGACCCTCGGGACAGTGGGGAGATGGGGGCCTTGGCACAGGGAGACAGAAAAGCACAGGCAGTGGGGACTCAGAGGAGAGGCAGTGGTGAAGAAAGGAATTCATGATATGAAAAAAAATGGGGTTGGGGGTTCACATCTTTCCCCGCTTGCACTGAAGCAGGTGACAGCAGCATGGAGTGGCTTTTACTTGCTAGTTAGATCTGTAAAGTATTGAAACATCTGTTACGCTCTGTAATGACTCCTTGAATTGCTCAGGCACTTATGGCATAAGGCAATGCTGCATAAACAAGCTTGTCTCTGAAGTCAAGTGTAGGACATTCCTGTGGTTTCCTTACTTCTCCAATCTTTGTTGGGAGTAATGGTCTTTTCCGGTGATTGGGTTGCTTATTCTGCCTATGGAGGAGGTTTGTACAGAGACATTTCTTTTTGTGTTACATCAGTACAAGAGAAAACACTTTTCAATAGGAGGAGGCTGGCAAGCATCCAGATTGGGATGCTAAGACCTGGATGGGTGGACAATATGAGGATATAAACGCAGGGTGGGTCTCAGAGGATTGTGGGTGATGGTTCTTGCTCTGCATGTCACAAGTGTGGTACCAGAGGTCTATCCTGGGACCTGTCCTGTTTGACATCCCTGTCAGTGACCTAGGGAGGTGGTGGAGTGCACTCTCATCAAGTGTGCAGATGTCCCCAGTTGCACCTGGGGGAGGGATACTGCTCAGCATACTCGAGGGCTGGGCTGCTCTTTAGGGAGAATTAGCCAGGCTGGAGAAGGCATCTGCCACGGACCTCATGAAATTCAACAGCAACAAATGCAAAGTTGTGCCATGTGGAAGGAGAAACCCCCAGGGTTTCCCTGGCATGGGCTGTCTGTGGAAAAGTGCAGCAGAAATGAAGGCCAATAGCATCCTGGGCTTTCTTAGCAGGAGCAAAGCCAGGAAGTTGTGGAAAGTGATTATCTCCTTCTCAGGACTTGCTAGATCTTGTCTAGATATCCATCAAGTTTGTAGCTCCTATACAATAAAGACATCCTTAAAGTGGATTTCAGTGGAGGGCCACCAGTTTGGTCTGGGGCTGGAGCCCTGTGAGGAGAGGCTGAGGGAAAGGGACTTGCTCAGCCAGGGGAGGGCATGGGTGGATGGATTGGGTCACCTACCAGCAGCCTGCCAGAGGCACTTTCCCCACTGGAGGGGGTCTTTCCCCATCGTGGGTGGGAGGCCCAGCAGTGCAGGAAGAGCCCAGGGAAGCTGTGCAGCCTCCACCCTTGGAGGTTTTCAAGAACCTGACAAAGCCCAGAGTCACCTGGTCTGGTCTCCTGGCTGACCCTGTCCTGAGCACAGGCTGGACAGGATGGACTCCTGTGCTCCCTTCCAATCTGAATTGTCTGACAATTCAGACAACTGAATATGAAAAAGGGGGAGGAAGTGGTGGGAGGGGAAGTGGGAAGAAAGAAGAGTTGATCAAAATATATTGCTCAAAAATTCAGTGGTAGACACCCTAATGTTGTGGCTCTCAAACGCTTAGTTTTCTGTGGACTCCCTAGTCCAGAATCTGTTTGCCCAGTGCAGTCTGTTTAGATTAAATGTAACCATTTGCATTTGTTCTGGTTGGATAGTTACTTGAAAATAACACTGTGGGCTAATTTACCTGCTTTTTATTTGGGTCAGCCTGGTCCTGCTTACTTGTCCTAGTGCTTGAATGACCCTGGAGATATTTATAAATTTAGATGGGGCTCTTAAAGGTAGGTCTTATTTTTCTTTCCCCTTTTTTTCTCTTTTTGGGGCTTTTTTTTTTGTTTTTTTTTTTTTTTTTTTTTTTTTAGAGATTGATTTTGCCCACTTATTTTTGAAAAATTGGTAGTCTAGGATGGGGTGTGTTTTAAGTACTATGCAGGCACAGTGAAATAGACAACTTTCAGGAATAGTCTGAAGAATGCAGGGCCCCACTTTTTTATATGGGAGGAAGCAAACAAAGCTGGAAAACTGGTTGTAAAATTCAGCTGCTGGTGCCACCTGAGCAAAAGCAATTCCTTTTCTAGGTGCAAGAATGAGTCATGAATTGTGCTAGAGTTTGTGATTTAGGCAGATGTGCTTGATCTCACACTTCCAGCCAGTACAGTAATTCCTATAGTCGGTTCCCACAGCTCAGTGGCAGCACATGAACTGCTGGTGCTGTCCTCACCCATGGATGGGTTTGTGCTTGCACAGCTCTGCCTGTGAAAAGGAGGCAGGATTAGGAGAAGAAACGGTAGTGGTTTGGTTTGTCCTCATGAGGAGGTCATTGCGAGATATGTCGGTCCAAGGCGACATGGCCTGAGCTCCTGAGCAGGCACCCAGCACTGAGTGGTGGCTCCTGTACTTCATGCTCGGACTGCTGTGTTTAGTGGATTACAAGGATGTAGAAAGCACTGTGTAGAGACCCCAAGTGCAGGAGCCTGATGCCCCCATGCTTGGGGTTTAACGTGAGCCCCTCGAGTCACTGCACAGCAGCCCCATCAGTGCCTGCAGAGCTCTGTCCCCAGGGCTCTCGAGAGGCCTTTGGATGTCAGGTAAGTAGCAATTATTAATCATTAGGGCTGAGATTATTCATACTGTTTGCTTTCCTCACATTCATTCCTCCCTTTCTTGTTCAAATAAAGTGACATTTAGTAGAAACTTACAGTGGAGCTTTTTATCCCCCCTTCAGTGGTTTATTTGATTTAATTGATCTTTTAAACTCATAATCAAACTGATTTTTGTAACCAGAAACTGTCTGATCTTAGCCCTTTCATTTTCCTGTGTACTGAAGGAACAGTTCAGCCTTGCAGAGCTCAACAGTCTTTGTTAGAACCGAGTTTGGGCCGGGGCTGTGGAGCAGTCTGAGCTTTCCGCCCGCTCTGGTGCGGAACAGGCGTAGGGAGCCGGGGGCCGCTGCGCCTCCCCTGGGAGCCGGGGGGAAATGGCCGCTGGTGGGGGTGACCCTTGGCATTCCGGGGCTCCTCCCGGGGTCTTCGTTAAACGAGGGTTCGTTGCCTAAAATTGGGGTCCATATGCGACGTCAAATATCACAGATGCCCTTTTAAACTCAGCAAGGGCCGCGATCGGAGGAAGTTTTTGAGAGGAAATTTTTGTAGAATTGCCAGCTTGTCTGGTAGATCACCTGTCTGAAGATAACGGCATTTTAACGAGACGAATCGACACTTTTGAACATTCCCCACAGGTTTTTCCCCTCTCTGGGCGCCAGAAGGAGCCAGACGGTGTGGAAGCACACGGCGAAGGGAGCGGTACGTGTCTCGGGGAGCAGGACCCGCGGGCCGGTGCGGGCGGTGTCGCGGCCGGGGCTCCCCTTGCGCCGGGCGGAGCGGCGGCAGCGCCTCCCCGGCGCCGCCAGGGGCTGCTCGAGCACCGCGG